>APFE030081535.1:5532-27511 GCA_000404065.3 Pinus taeda | reverse complement strand
AATATACCAACTTACCATATAACAAATTATTAAAATAAATTATAATAATTTTTATTATAATAAATATATATTTGTTTTGAGAGGAGATCCCTAACTTAGTATGATAGAAAAGTAATAATAATAAAAATAAATAACTAAATAAAAAGATTAATGTAACATAAGTATTTTTATCTAGTAAAAAAAAAATCAAAATAAAAAAAACAAAATAAAAAAAAACCTAAAAAAAAAATCCAAATACAAATAACATAATAAAAATACCCCGGATGCAGGTGACTCTCCAGATGATTAATGTGATGGGACAGGGGTGGGGCGAGAAGGGACGCCACCTGCCCACCCTGTACAACGAAGATTATAGCCAATCGACGGACGATCCTTGGCATTTGGGTATCACAGCGTTTAACGGCTTCACTGCAGGCGACTTTGATACTACCAGCCTGTCCTTCGATATGGTTTTCACCTCCACACGCTCTGAACTGTTCTGAACCTCGGCTCTCTTGAATGCCATAGTAATGGCAGGTGCAATTCGAGGCACGACTGAGGGTAATAAATCTAGCCTCCGCCATGGGATCGCTCGAGAGCCTCTAATGTTTTGTTGGTCGAGTTACGGCCTGGTGGATGCTAGCTCTAACGGATTGACAGGGGAGACTAAGCTAGGTTTTTGCTTTGATAGACCTGCGAAGCTACCTCCATCAGTTCCCTGCATTTTCTCTAAGGCTTCGGGCTCTCATTTGGTTGAACGTTTGATTTGCCCGTGTTCTACTTATGTGGTTGCTCAATCTTGTTCCCACAGCACCGCTGCTGCTTTCATTATGCCCCGTCTATGCCATAGGATGAGATGCCGCAGAGGCACCCCTCGGCGGGCGCCCTCTAGCCCGACCTCCAATTCTCCCTCCCTCTCCAGCGATTTCACATCTAGCCATTACCCTCGCACTCGCAGTGGGAGAGGGCATCTTCATCTACCCAGCCATTACCCTGAGACTGTCCTCCAGACTCCTCGTCCTCTCCCTCTTTCGGCTCTGTGACTTTCACTTTCAATTGCTCCCTGAACCGTCCCAAGATTACTGCTCATGTTTCGGTGCTCTTTCTGGTTCGGTCTCTGTGGCGAATCCATGCTCTTTGCAGGCTGCAGAGGTTCCAGCGAGCAATGTTGTTAACATGGTGATGGAGCCAGCGGCCCCGAGTCGTCAGAGAATGATGCTCCTCGTGCACGGGATCCGCCTGACTTCAGCTGGTGCAGAATCGTAGAAGAGCCTCCAGATGCCTAGTTCTTTCTCTGCTGCTTTGTTTCAGGTCATGCGACCCATAATAGAGGGAAACTTTTTGCTACTGCTGATAACTTTTGTTAATGCTAATAAGCTAGGGTTCAAAATCTGTAAGCTCTGTAATGTCCAGAAGATCATCACTGGTTCCCCTACGTGGGATTGGATTACAGGGTCTCGTCTAAATTCTTTGTCTTGGGCAATTTTTTCTGTTTCTATCTACCTCTCCTTCTGGGCAGTTGCTTTAGACTTCGGTCATGATGTAATTGTACCCCTTTAATGTGAATAGAGTAGTTTTATTTAGAAAAAAAAACATAATAAAAATAAACCTATAAAAATAAAAATGACCCATGGTATTCATTCTGAACATACCCTATTTAAAGGGTGAAATTAAATTAGCCAGATCTATTTTAACTCTCGAACTAAGAAGCGTGGACAAAGAATAAATCTCTTTTCACTCTAAAAAGTGTTTTCATCTAAAGAGATTAAAACATTTTTGATATTTAGATGTGTTAAAATATTTTTGATATTTAAATGTGTTAAAATGAAATCTAGACTAGTTATATTAATATCCAACTTTTTAATTTTATCATACATTTTACAATTATAAAATCAATTAATATAATTTTTTAATAATATATTATTATGTTTATAGAACACTTTTAATTATTAAAATATAATAATAATAACATATAATAAAATAAAAATATATATAATATTTATATAATTGAAATTTCAAATATAATTAAGTTGTTTAGCCCCACGGGGGTAGGCGAGTTGGTAATCGCATGGCTGTGTAGTTCATCTGTAAAGCAGACTCCGTATTTGAGGTCACAAGTTCAAATCCCTCGGACTTACCTTGGTGACACGTTATAGCGGGCACGCGCGGAGCCCAGGTGTCACGCCCCCAATCTTTTTTTTCTTATTGGGCAGGTGCGGCACCACCGTGCATACTATTTACTCAATAACTATGCATATGGACTAAGCCTCAACCAATATAAACATGCTTTAACCGTTAACTTATAACCATAGAAAAGCATTAATCTTCATAATTCATCATAAACCATTCTTAACATTTCATGTGCAATTAAACCGAACAACAATTACAAATAACCGTATAGAATGGGAGGGGAAACTCCCGGTAAAGTCTGCCCACATATATTATTTCAATTTTCTTCAATAATATAATACAAGACAAGTGTGCCTGGCGTAACTCGAGGCCACACTTAATTACAACGAAGGCGTAGACAGCCTTTTTACCGTATGCTAGATTTCCCCACGGAGGGCGCTCAACCAATGCGCAAGACCTCCGTCTCAACCCGGCATAAATCTGTCCACCGCCTACTCGTCTTCGGCCTTTACCAAATCTCGTTCAACCAACTGCACCTATTCCCTTTGATTCTTATGCGCATAACACATGCGCATTAATCCAAAGATCTGCGCCCTCTTGATTATATGCGAGCTCCTCTTTTAAGACCGAATGCTTGATGGTTCGAATGAGCTCACAGCTCATCATACTTATACCCATTCTTCGTGGGTTTTGGCAGGGGCGCCCAGCCTTAAGGCCGACCCCCGAGTTTCCCACTCAACGCCCCAAGCATTTATTTTCATGCGTCGACTTGTTGATCCTCGGAAATGCGTATAAGCCATGGTCCAACGCTTAGCCCACGTAGGTGTTGTCCTCTTCGTCGCACTCTTCATCGTTCGCTCATCGCTGCCTTCATCGTTTGTCCACCATCCATCGTTCACTGTCTCTTTCATAAGCGGAGGGCGCCCACCCGTGCGCACCCGCACGGCGGTCTGCCACCGCACTGCTGTATGTGTCATCTCGTGTTGTCGGGTGGGTGGGAATCCATACACAGCCCACCATCCTCGCACCCATAACACTTTGTTGGAGGGCGTTTTCCCATGCACTCCGGCACGACGGACTCCCGCTCAATTATGCATGTCGTTTTGTCCTTCGGGCGGGCGGCGTCTCCACACGACCCACCGCCGAACTGTTGTCAACCGCAGGTATCTGCCCATGCACGTCTGCACGACAGACCACCACTTCGCTGCCGATGTCCATTCGTTGTGTCGTCGGGCGAGCGCTCCTCGCTCGGCCCGCGACCTCTACACGCACTACCCGGCGTTCATGCGGGCGGGTATGCCTGTCCAACCGCCAACCCGTTTTACTGGGCATGACTTGTGTACACGCGCTGTCCGGCGTTCAGGCGGGGCGTTATGCCTCTGCACTACCGCTCCTGTCATCTTTGTTCACCAATGTCGCGCTACCACGCACCCGTCCGTTTACCATCGACCCCTCACTCGGTCTCTACCCGGCTTTCACCCGACTCGACGGGTATACCTGCTGTATCTCCCATGTTGGTCCGTTGCGTAAACCCGATTCTCTCTTTGCTGTTGGGCGGGTGGGTGCCTTACGCCCGACCCACGACCCACCATTGTCATATCTGTTGTTTCGGCGTTTGGGCGGGCAGGTGTGCCTTGCACGACCCGCGCCCGACTTCGACCCGCAACCAACGTTTATTCGAACTGTAGTCTGTCCTCCGCCTGGTCCTTTCCCGACTCGGCGAGCTTGCCCGTTGCGGTTACCATGCCTAGTTCGTCGGGTGAAAATTCCGTCCGTCGTGCATGAGGCGCCTGCCCGTCGTGCGGAGCGCCCGTTCACCGTCGTGCACGTCTTCCCGGTTTGCTAGGGCGTTACATTCTCCCCCACTTGAAAACGTTGTCGTCCCGACAACACACCATCCTGGCAACCTTCTACCAAGACCGTCATCATCCATAATGTAGACCCCCATAAAGCAATGTCTCCATCAGGTCATCAGTTCCAAGTGCTACACATCCCGGTCATGTGTACCATCCTATAATCAATGCATAGCCTAAGAGTACCATCCTTCTTCTTCACAAACAACATCAGTGCACCCCAAGGTGATACACTTGGCCTGATGTATCCCTTTTCAAGTATTTCCTTTAATTGCAACTTCATCTCTACTATCTCTGGTGTGCTCATCTTGTAAGGTGCCTTTGATGTTGGTGCTTCCCTTGTACTAACTCAATAGCAAACTTAACTTCCCTATAAGGCAACAAATTTAAAATCTATGCCAGAAACATATCCTGAAACTACTATAAAACCAAGTACCTACTCAAGACATTTGCATCCTCAACTTAATTACCTTAATCACTAGAAATATGCACTGTGAATAACACACACCCCTTCTTGTGACTATGATTTACCTGCATATCTATCACCATCCTAATTGATGTTTCCTTCTTCTTACCCTGTAAGGTTCTCTGTTCTCCATTTTCATCCAAGCATTCAATAGCTTTGTCATAACAATCCACCTTAGTCCTGTGAAGATACAACTAGTCCATACCCAAAAGCATACTATATGATCCAATGACAATACATTTAAATGTGCTAAGGTAGGCATAGCATTCAATTCAAATGCGCAGGCTCTTATCCAATGATGAAATCTCTTCTTTGTACCTGTAGCCAACTGCACTAACCTAGATTCTACATGCACTTCTTTAGTCAACCACACTTATACACCAAGTCAGGGTTAACATAATTATAATTAGATCCAAGGTCAATCAAAATAGAAACAACTTTCACAAAAATTACCATCCATCTCAATAATATATGCATAGTAATATTCCTTCTTGCTATCCAGTGTTGCATAAATCCGAGGGACACTGTCCAACATCTTCCACTGTACGTGATTCCTATGCACCATCAATCTTCGGTCTACTACTACCACCCTAATGCAACTAAGTGAGGGCGCAGCAGGCATGGGTTTGGCAACTCCAAATGCTTCATCGAAGCCGAGGGTGGAAGATTTGCCAAGCACCTCTCAGAATTTGTGCCAGAAGGGTGATGTTCCAAAGAGCTCTGCTTTCCAGGTTAAGCCTGCTCTGGCGTGTTCAAATCTTCCAGGTGAAGGGGGTCCACCAAAAGAAGAGGGCCTTCCCTCTGATGATGATAACCTCTCCAGTTTCGGTTGTCAGACTGTAGAAGAATTGCCTCCCACAGCTCATGATGCTTGATCAGGTTGTCATTCTCTTTTGTAGTTATCGTGTCTGTTCAAGGGGAAATGCTCAATTGTTTTCCGTCTATGTTCAGTTGTCTTATGTCCATGTTAACAGTTCAAGTCAATAGTATCACCTATGTTAAGCAATTTTGGAACTCTAGTCAATCTGCGTTTTGTCATGGAGGTTCCGGTTTAAAGGCTCCGGTAATAGTTTTAGTTCTAGTTGGTCTATCACTAGTTTCTGTGGGTTATCTTTCAAATCGGCCATGTGAGTAAACCATTTTCTAGGCTATACCTCTTGAGGCTACCGCCTCGTTGTAAAAAAAAATGTATCAATAATAGGAGTAGACTTATTAAAAAAAAAAAGAGTACATAATATCATCCTTCTGAGTACAACCCAATTAGTGATTATTGTGTTATAAAATATTATGGAAACCATGAGACCAAGATTCAAATCCCAAAAAAGAAGAAACAATAACATGACATTTATAATATCATCAATTTCTAATAACACATCAATTAATTATTTAATATTAAAATCAATACAATAAATAAAATTTATCAATTAATTTAAAAATTCATTAATTTTATAATTTTATAATTTTCTTTTTCATAATACCAAAATTTAATAATATGTAAAAAAAAACATTAATTCTAAATTTTTATTAATGATAATAATTGTTTTTAAAAATAATAAAAGAAAGAAATACTTTTCAATTTCATAACATGCTAATTAACTTATGAAATAAATGTAATTGTCAACATCATAATATCTATACTCAATCTTCATCATGTGCATAATATAATGTTAATTTAAACATTCATAATAAACCTAATAAATGTGTTGTGTGTGAACATGTCACATTGTAGGTCAATATGTGTAATGTTTGTGGGTATGTGTATGTTTGTGTGCACCCTATTATTGTTGTGTGCATGTGAGTGATTATGCCTCATTGACAATGGATTGTGTGGTTGCGCATCAGTGGTTAGTCCCATGCCAATGATGGATAGTTTTTGGGGTCATATAAGCTCTCACCTTCACGTGGATGACCGTGTTAGTAGAGATTTTTCATCTCCAAGCCAAAAAGAGCTTTCTATATAATACCTTTTAATTTATTTAAAACATAACATTAACTTCAAAACATTAAAATAGTCCTTTAATAATATTCAAATAATGTTTTTATTATTTTAAAAACATTTAAATATACCAACTTACCATAAAATAATAAATAAATATATATAACAAATTATTAAAATAAATTATAATAATTTTTATTATAATAAATATATATTTGTTTTGAGAGGAGATCCCTAACTTAGTATGATAGAAAAGTAATAATAATAAAAATAAATAACTAAATAAAAAGATTAATGTATTATAAGTATTTTTATCTAGTAAAAAAAATTAAAATTAATAAAAAAATTAAAATAAAAAATAAACCTAAAAAAAATAATCCAAATACAAATAACATAATAAAAATACCCAGGATGCAGGTGACTCTCCAGATGATTAATGTGATGGGACAGGGGTGGGGCGAGAAGGGACGCCACCTGCCCACCCTGTACAGCGAAGATTAAGCTAATCGACGGATGATCCTTGGTATTTGGGTATCGCAGCGTTTAACGGCTTCACTGCAGGCGACTTTGATACTACCAGCCTGTCCTTCGATATGGTTTTCACCTCCACACACTCTGAACTGTTCTGGACCTCGGCTCTCTTGAATGCCATAGTAATGGCAGGTGCAATTCGAGGCAGGATTGAGGGTAATAAATCTAGCCTCCGCCATGGGATCGCTCTGGAGCCTCTAATGTTTTTTTGGTCGGGTTACGGCCTGGTGGATGCTAGCTCTAACGGATTGACATGGGAGACTAAGCTGGGTTTTTTCTTTGATAGACCTGCGAAGCTGCCTCTGTCAGTTCCCTGCTTTTTCTCTAAGGCTTCGGGCTCTCGTTTGGTTGAATGTTTGATTTTCCCGTGTTCTACTTTTGTGGTTGCTCAGTCTTGTTCCCACAGTGCCGTTGCTGCTTTCTTTATGCCCCGTCTATGCCATAGGATGAGATGCCGCAGAGGCACCCCTCGGCGGGCGCCCTCTAGCCCGACCTCCAATTCTCCCTCCCTCTCCAGCGATTTCACATCTAGCCATTACCCTCGCACTCGCAGTGGGAGAGGGCGTCTTCATCTACCGAGCCATTACCCTGAGACCCATCCTCCAGACTCCTCGTCCTCTCCCTCTTTCGGCTCTGTGACTTTCACTTTCAATTGCTCCCTGAACCGTCCCAAGATTACTGCTCATGTTTCAGTGCTCTTTCTGGTTTAGTCTCTGTGTCGAATCCATGCTCTTTGCAGGCTGCAGAGGTTCCAGCGAGCAATGTTGTTAACATGGTGATGGAGCCAGCGACCCTGGGTCCGTCTGAGAATGATGCTCCTCGTGCACGGGATCCTCCTGACTTCAGCTGGTGCAGAATCGTAGAAGACCCTCTAGATGCTTAGTTCTTTCTCTGCTGCTTTGTTTCAGGTCATGCGGCCCATAATAGAGGGCAAATTTTTGTTACTGCTGATAACTTTTGTTAATGCTAATAAGCTAGGGTTCAAAATGTAAGTTTTTTGGAATCTTTGTAAGCTCTGTAATGTCCAGAAGATCATCACTCGTTCCCCTGTGTGGGATTGGATTATAGGGTCTCGTCTAAATTCTTTGTCTTGGGCAATTTTTTCTGTTTCTATCTGCCTCTCCTTCTGGGTAGTTGCTTTAGACTTCGGTCATGATGTAATTGTACCCCTTTAATGTGAATAGAGTAGTTTTATTTAGAAAAAAAAAATAACCCATGGTATTCATTCTGAACATACCCTATTTAAAGGGTGAAATTAAATTAGCCTAGATCTATTTTAACTCTGGAACTAAGAAGCGTGGACAAAGAATAAATCTCTTTCACTCTAAAAAGTGTTTTCATGTAAAGAGATTAAAACATTTTTGATATTTAGATGTGTTAAAATATTTTTGATATTTAGATGTGTTAAAATATTTTTGATATTTAAATGTGTTAAAATGAAATCTAGACTAGTTATATTAATATCCAACTTTTTAATTTTATCATACATTTTACAATTATAAAATCAATTAATATAATTTTTTAATAATATATTATTATGTTTATAGAACACTTTTAATTATTAAAATATAATAATAATAACATATAATAAAATAAAAATATATATAATATTTATATAATTGAAATTTCAAATATAATTAAGTTGTTTAGCCCCACGGGAGTAGGCGAGTTGGTAATCGCATTGCTGTGTAGTTCATCTGTAAAGCGGACTCCGTATTTGAGGTCACAAGTTCAAATCCCTCGGACTTACCTTGGTGACATGTTATAGTGGGCACGCGCGGAGCCCAGGGGTCACGCCCCCAATCTTTTTTTTCTTATTGGGCGGGTGCGACACCACCGTGCATACTATTTACTCAATAACTATGCATATGGACTATGCCTCAACCGATATAAACATGCTTTAACCGTTAACTTATAACCATAGAAAAGCATTAATCTTCATAATTCATCATAAACCATTCTTAACATTTCATGTGCAATTAAACTGAACAACAATTGCAAATAACCGTATAGAATGGGAGGGGCAACTCCTGGTAAATTCTGCCCACATATATTATTTCAACTCTCTTCAATAATATAATACAAGGCAAGTGTGCCTGGCATAACCCGGGGCCACACTTAATTACAACGAAGGCGTAGACAGCCTTTTTACCGTATGCTAGATTTCCCCACGGAGGGCGCTCAACCAATGCGCAAGACCTCTGTCTCAACCCGGCATAAATCTGTCCACCGCCTACTCGTCTTCAGCCTTTACCAAATCTCGTTCAACCAACTGCACCTATTCCCTTTGATTCTTATGCGCATAAGACATGCGCATTAATCTAAAGATCTGCGCCCTTTTGATTATATGTGAGCTCCTCTTTGAAGACCGAATGCTTGATGGTTCGAATGAGCTCAAAGCTCATCATACTTATACCCATTCTTCGTGGGTTTTGGCAGGGGCGCCCAGCCTTAAGGCCGACCCCCAAGTTTCCCACTCAACGCCCCAAGCGTTTATTTTCATGCGTCGACTTGTTGATCCTCGGCAATGCGTATAAGCCATGGTCCAACACTTAGCCCACGTAGGTGTTGTCCTCTTCGTCGCACTCTTCATCGTTCGCTCATCGCTTCCTTCATCGTTTTTCCGCCATCCATCGTTCACTGTCTCTTTCATAAGCGGAGGGCGCCTGCCCATGCGCACCCGCACGGCGGTCTGCCACCGCACTGCTGTATGTGTCATCTCGTGTTGTCGGGCGGGTGGGAATCCATACACAGCCCACCATCCTCGCACCCATAACACTTTGTTGGAGGGCGTTTTCCCGTACGCTCCTGCACGACGGACTCCCGCTCAATTATGCATGTCGTTTTGTCCTTCGGGCGGGCGGCGTCTCCACACGACCCACCGCCGAACTGTTGTCAACCGCAGGTATCTGCCCATGCACGTCTGCATGACAGAACACCACTTCGCTGCTGATGTCCATTCGTTGTGTCGTCGGGCGAGCGCTCCTCGCTCAGCCCGCGACCTCTACACGCACTACCCGGCGTTCATGCGGGCGGGTATGCCTATCCAACCGCCAACCCGTTTTGCTGGGCATGACTTGTGTACACGCGCTGTCTGACGTTCAGGCGGGGCGGTATGCCTCTGCACTACCGCGCTTGTCATCCCTGTTCACCAATGTCGCGCTACCGCGCACCCGTCTGTTTACCATTGACCCCTCACTCGGTCTCTTCCCGGCTTTCGACCGACTCGGCGGGTATACCTGCTGTATCTCCCATGTTGGTCCGTTGTGTAAACCCGATTCTCTCTTTGCTGTTGGGCGGGTGGGTGCCTTACGCCAGACCCACGACCCACCATTGTCATATCTGTTGTTTCTGCGTTTGGGCGGGCAGGTGTGCCCTGCACGTCCCGCGCCCAACTTCGACCTGCAACCAACGTTTGTCCAAACTGTAGTCTGTCTTCTGCAGGGTCCTTGCCCGACTCGGCGAGCTTGCCCGCTGCGGTTACCATGCCTAGTTTGTCGGGTGAAAATTTCGCCCATCGTGAATGAGGCACCTGCCCGTCGTGCGGAGCGCCCGTTCACCGTCGTGCACGTCTTCCCGGTTTGCTAGGGCGTTACATTCTCCCCCACTTGAAAATGTTGTCGTCCCGACAACACACCATCCTGGCAACCTTCTACCAAGACCGTCATCATCCATAATGTAGACCCCCATAAAGCTATGTCTCCATCAGGTCATCAGTTCCAAGTGCTACACATCCCGGTCATGTGTCAACACTTGTCCTACGATCCCATGCTCAGGTCCATGGGAACCCCATCTTTCTGCCGCATGTTTGGATCATCAACCTGCCCAACCATGTTGAGGGCTCACTGCTTTGAGCAGCCAACAGTGAGCCCCATCTTCTATGTCCTCTAAGAAGATGTGGAGGGGGATGAGCCGGGAGGCTCTCCCCTACTAATCATCTCGATCCATCTATCAGGATCTTCAACCTCCATCCGTCGTAGATATGCCTCCCGATCTTCCTTCTGGATGTTCGGCCTCACATATGCCTCGTTCTCATCATCATTGTCTTCCACTTGCTCTAGCCTTCTTGATAAACCCAAGATGCTATCTGATAGTGACCGGATGACTAGTGATTGCTCTGCAAGCTTTGCCTCAACAGTAGACAACCGCTTGTTTGTCTTGTCTTCCATCTGCATACCTCCTAATTTACGATCAGGTTTTCTCACACCAATGGTTGGGACACCAATGGGCACATCCTCCCTTCCATCATAAATGGAGAAATTCCTTAGATGTGGTACAACCATAGCCTCAAATTGCTTCATGAATTCCATCCCCAATACGGCCTCATAATCATCAATCCGCACTATGGTGAAGTCCACTTTGTCGATCCACTCACCAAGTGTGGTGTCCACCTTTTCAGCTATGCCAACGATTTCCATAGGAGGAGAGTTCACTGTCTTCATATGTGCCTACACCGGTACAAATTTCAACCCAAGTCTCCTTGCGGTATCTTCACTCATGAAGTTGTGTGATGCCCCGCTATCAACCATAGTGATCACCTCGGCCTCACCCACCTTCATCTAAACATACTCCAGTCTGTTCCTTTTCGGATCCCTCCTAGAAGTCACCTCCGTAGTAGCAGAAGCACCCAGTATCTGCATCATTCCTACAGAAGCATTATCATCCTCATCAGATTTTGCAGCAACGACCACCTTTGGTTTAGATGGGCAATTCTTAACCACATGTGGTCCTGCACATAACCAGCGTTTCAAAGGCTTCTTCTCCTTCGGATTATCATCCGGCTCCGAAGCATCATCCTTTTTCTTTTCTTTTGGTTTATCGGACTTCTTTTTCTCATTAGAAGTCTCATCATAGTGGTCCACTAATATGTTGATCGCAGCGAAGGCCCCTTCAAGCGTCCTTATTTTCTGTCTCTTCACCTCATTACGGGCCCAAGGCTTCGACCCAATAATAAAGTTAAAGACTTTATCCCTTTCTGCCATGTCGGGAAGTTCCAAGGCTGCACTTGAGAACTCTCGCTGATACGCTTGTAAGCTTCCGGTTTGTTTGATGAACTTAATTTTCGTCCTTGCCTCCCATGTTTCGTCTTAAGGACTAAAATGGGTCTGCAAGGTTTTTTTCATGTCTTCCCACGAGGTGATGTCATCAGCATTGCCATTAATCATCTGATCCACCCTCCTTCGCCACCACATCTTGGCATCATTTGTAAGGAATTGAGCGACCACCTTGACTTGTGCCTCCCCATCTGGTAGACCCAATCTTTCTAGGTACTGCTCCATGTCCCATAGGAAGTTGCCAAGAGTTTTTGCGCTCCTTGTGCCATCATAAGATTCCAGCTCTTTGACCTTTACATGAGGCACCCCTATACCTGAGTTGTGTCTCACGGCCCTCTTCAATACGGCAATCTCATCTTTGGCTTCTTCAAGAGCTTTACTTGTTTTTTCAAGAGCCCCTTTCAAGTTCATGATCTCTGCAAGACCCTAATCCCTTGATTCTTTGACCTCTTTGACCCTTCCTTCAAGTTGTGTACACACGAAATCAGTGTACTCGTACTGCGTTTTGAGTTCATCATGCTGTGTGCGAAGTCCTTCGAGCTCTTCCTTTACTTTGGATATGGCTTCTCGCTCCTTAGTAAGTGAGTCCACCTCTTGGTTCCAAGAATTCTCCAAAGACTCCATCCTCACAAGTACCTTTTCCATGTACTCAAGAGTAGCATCCCTCACCGTGTCCTTCATCGCATGACTGGACCTAGCTTGAGAGTTGGACGCCATATTCTTACTTTTCTGTGACCTAGTGTCGACCATTCACTGTTTTCACCAAATCACCTGCAAGAACCTTGTTTCCGTTTTCATGAGCAACCCTCCTCTGATACCACCTGTCACGCCCCCAATCTTTTTTTTCTTATTGGGCGGGTGCGGCACCACCGTGCATACTATTTACTCAATAACTATGCATATGGACTACGCCTCAACCGATATAAACATGCTTTAACCGTTAACTTATAACCATAGAAAAGCATTAATCTTCATAATTCATCATAAACCATTCTTAACATTTCATGTGCAATTAAACCGAACAACAATTGCAAATAACCGTATAGAATGGGAGGGGCAACTCCCGGTAAAGTCTGCCCACACATATTATTTCAATTTTCTTCAATAATATAATACAAGGAAAGTGTGCCTGGCGTAACCCGAGGCCACACTTAATTACAACGAAGGCGTAGACAACCTTTTTACCGTATGCTAGATTTCCCCACAGAGGGCGCTCAACCAATGCGCAAGACCTCCGTCTCAACCCGGCATAAATCTGTCCACCGCCTACTCGTCTTCGACCTTTACAAAATCTCGTTCAACCAACTGCGCCTATTCCCTTTGATTCTTATGCGCATAAGACATGCACATTAATCTAATGATCTGCACCCTTTTGATTATATGTGAGCTCCTCTTTGAAGACCGAATGCTTGATGGTTCGAATGAGCTAAAATCTCATCATACTTATACCCATTCTTCGTGGGTTTTGGGAGGGGTGCCCAGCCTTAAGGCCGACCCCCGAGTTTCCCACTCAACGCCCCAAGCGTTTATTTTCATGTGTTGGCTTGTTGATCCTCGACAATGCGTATAAGCCATGGTCCAACACTTAGCCCGCGTAGGTGTTGTCCTCTTCGTCGCACTCTTCATCGTTCGCTCATCACTGCCTTCATCGTTTGTCTGCCATCCATCGTTCGCTGTCTCTTTCATAAGCGGAGGGCGCCCGCTCATGCGCACACGCACGGCGGTCTGCCACCGCACTGCTGTATGTGTCATTTTGTGCTGTCGGGTGGGTGGGCGTCCATACACAACCCACCATCCTCGCACCCATAACACTTTGTTGGAGGGCGTTTTCCCGTGCGCTCCTGGACAACGGACCCCCACTCAATTATGCATGTCGTTTTGTCCTTTGGGCGGGCGACGTCTCCACACGACCCACCGCCGAACTGTTGTCAACCGCGGGTGTCTACCCGTGCACGTCCGCACGACAGACCACCACTTCGCTGCCGATGTCCATTCGTTGTGTCGTCGGGCGAGCGCTCCTCGCTCGGACCGCAACCTATACACGCACTACCCGGCGTTCAGGCGGGCGGGTATGCCTGTCCAACCGCCAACCCGTTTTGCTGGGCACGACTTGTGTACACGCACTGTCCGGCGTTCAGGTGGGGGCGGTAATCCTCTGCACTACCGCGCCTTTTATCCCTGTTCAGCAATGCCGCTCTACCGCGCACCCGTCCGTTTACCATCGACCCCTCACTCGGTCTCTACCCAGCCTTTACCCGACTCGGTGGGTATACTTGCTGTATCTCCCGTGTTGGTCCGTTGCGTAAACCCGATTCTCTCTTTGCTGTTGGGCGGGTGGGTGCCTTATGCCCGACCCACGGCCCACCATTGTCATATCTGTTGTTCCGGCGTTTGGGCGGGCGGGTGTGCCCTGCACGACCCGCGCCCGACTTCGACCTGCAACCAACGTTTGTCCGAATTGTAGTCTGTCCTCCGCCTGGTCCTTGCCCGACTCGACGAGCTTACCCGCTGCGGTTACCATGCCTAGTTCGTCGGGTGAAAATGTCGCCCGTCGTGTATGAGGCGCCCGCCCGTCGTGCAGAGCGCCCGTTCACCGTCATGCACGTCTGCCCGGTTTGCTAGGGCATTATACCAGGGGTTATAGTGGTGGCAGCCAGAATCGACCCCGTGTCACGCGAGTTGCGAGGTTGTCCTAGTTGCCGATTCCTCTCTAAAAAAAAAAAAAAAATCAAATATAATTAAACCAATATTTAAAAATTATATCATTAAATATTAAAAAAATATCATTTCAAAACTATCTAAATAATAATAATAATAATAATAATAATAATAATATACTATTTTATTTAAAGCATATTATTATCCAACATAACTTTATGTTGGATATGTTTTAAGGTTAAAGTTATGTTGGATAGTAATATGCTTTACATAAAATAGTATATAATTAATATTATTTAAAATTTTCCTTATATAGCTTTTGAAATGATAGTTTTTTTTAATGTTTAATGATATAATTTTTAAATATTGGTTTAATTATATTTGAAATTTGAATTATATAAATATTATATATATTTTTATTTTATTATATGTTATTATTATATATTTTAATAATTAAAAGTGTTCTATAAATATAATAATATATTATTAAAAATATATATATTAATTTATTTTAAAATAGTAAAATGTATGATAAAATGAAAAAGTTGGAAATTAATATAACTAGCTTAGATTTCATTTTAACACATCTAAACATAAAAAATGTTTTAATCTTTTTGGATGAAAATTTCTTTTAAATTGAAAAGAGATTTATTCTTTGTCCATGGTTCTTAGTTTCAGAATTAAAATGGATCTAGGCTAATTTAATTTCACTCTTCAAATAAGGTATGTTCAGAATTAATATCATGGGCCTTATTATTTTTATTTATATACGTATATTTTTATTTTGATTTTTGATTTTATTTTGACTAGGTTAAAATACTTACATTACATTAATCTTTATATTTATTTATTTGTTTTTATTATTATAATTTGTTTGTTATACTAAGTTAGAGAGCACCTCTCAAAACAAATAATATATTTATTATAATAAAAACTATTATAATTTAATTTAATAATTTGTTTTATTTCATTATATATATATATATATGGGTAAGTTGGTATATTTAAATGTTTTTAAAATAATAAAAACATTATTTTAAATAGTATTTAAAAACTATTTTAATGTTTTCAAGTTAGTGTTATGTTTTAAATAAATTAAAAGGTGTTATATAGAAAGCTTCTCTTGGTTTGGAGATGAAAAACCTCTACTAACAGGGTCAACCACTTGAAAGTGAGAGCTTATATGACCCCAAAAAGTGTCCATCATTGGCATGGCACTAACCACTGACTCGCACCCACACAATCCATTGCCAATGAGGCATAATCACTCACATGGATACATGCACACAACAATAAAAGGGTACACACAAACATACACATACCCACAAACATTACACATATTGATTCACAATGTGACATGTTTACACAGAACACATTTATTAGGTTTATTATGAATTTTTGACGTAACATTATATTATGCACGTGATGAAGATTGAGTATAGAATTATGATGTTGACAATTACATTTATTTTATAAGTTAATTAGTATGTTTTTTTTTTCACAAGAACGGTTATGAGTTGTATTAATGAGTTGGTCTAAATACCAATCTTCTGAGTACAATAGATGTGGGCGCTATCCAGTTGGATTCTTCTTTCTGAAATTCTTTTAGCCTTGCTGCCCGGTTCCATTTGGAATTAGAAATTGTGATTTTATTTCCTATTTGGCCCAATTTAAATATACATACAAACAGCTTTAGAATTAAGCAAAAAAACATCTTCTGAAATGCTTTAAGGGATTGGAACCCATTTTTCTTCCTCGTCTCTGTTCAATGTCCTGGCCGATAACTGAGCAGCTTTGTTGGCTTCAAGATCTGCCTCTTTGTTGTTGTCTCTCAGTACATGATAAAATTTCAGGTTTTGAAACATCTTTGCCATTCCTCTGATTCTTTGGATTAGTCTTGCTAATCTTAAGTCCCGTGGTATAGAGCCAGTCACCATAAGTTTGATGATCACTTCAGAATCCCCTAGTATATTGGCTTCCTTGATTTCCAGATTCTGAAGCTGTTTGAGTCCTTGAAATAGAGAAAATGCTTCCGCTTAGATGCTGGAGTTGATTCCTAATCCCCACGTAAAATGTAGGATCTCTACACCAACTATACTTTTGATTACTCCCCCTGCACCAGCGTTGCCCGGGTTACCTTTTGCAACCCCGTCAAAGAAGAGGGAGTGCATCCTTTGATTGTGAATCCAGTTTTAGAAGTCCTCTCTGCTTGTTTCCCTTATTTTCCATTCCTTAGGAGGAGCAATGCTTCTGATGTTTTGTTGAAAATTCAGGTTCAAGGAGGACCCCCAATCTCTGTCTAACTGGTTGAGATTGGAGTTATCTTTGTGATCTCCCCAACATTCTTTTAATTGGGCCTTTACCTTGGCCACCCCTGTCTTGGCATTGTGATGAATATTTCTGAAGACTCTGCTATTGTGCTCGAGCCATAGCTGCCAACAGCATATTTTTAGCAGTGATGCCCAGGCCGCTTTGATCCCTTTGTTTCTGGGTGGAGGTCCGGGGTAGCGTGATTTCCAGATGCCAAACAGATTTAATATGGTCGCTGGGAGTTTGAATTTGGAGTTCCAATACTCCATCAATTCTCTCCAGACTTGAATTGAGAATTTGCAGATCAGGATGAGATGCGTGGTGCTTTCCTCAGCATACTGGCACAACGAGCACCTGGATGGTCCGCAGAAACCTCGGCTTTGAAGTTTATCTTCAGTAGAAATTTTCTTGTGGCATAATGTCCAGCAAAATATGTCGATTTTTGGCAGCGTGGGATTTCCCCATACTGCTTTCCAAGGGGTCGGATCGATGGGCCCATTTGGTACTGCGTTCAAGCAGGCATATCCTTGGGTGACTGTGTAACGAATTGATTGGTCTCCCCATCCTTTCCTATCCTTCCTGTTTATTCGCACAGGAGCTATGCCGTTCAATAGATCGATGAGATGGGCGGCTTCTTGATGTAGGTCTGGGGGCAGCTCCGGAAGACTCCAGCCCGCCCACTGCGTGTCATCCCAAATGGAGATATCCCATAGTTTAGTTTTCCCTACAGCCACCATCCAGTCCTTCAGCGCCTTCAACTTTGGGCTTTCTCCAATAGGTTCTTTGTCCATAACTCGATCCGTCCATAAGTTTATTTTTCTGCCATTACCGGGGATCCAGTAGGATTTTGACTAAATCAACGGGACAACTTTGGAACAGAGTTTGCCAAAGGACGTGTTTTCTTGAGGCAGGGGCCCGTCTAAGCATCTCAGCCTTGCACCTTTGAAGTATTTTCGCCAGAGAACTGTCTGTGCCCAGCCTAACTTAGGCGCAATTAATCTCCATATAAGTTTATCTCCCATTGCTATGTTCTGGTGCACGAGATTTTTGAAATTGAGCCCTCCCTCCATCATTGGTTTGAGAACAGTCTCCCATTTGATAAGCTGGAATCTTCTCTCATTCTGTTTACCCCCTTTCCAAAAGAAATGTCTGATATATTGCTCCATTTTCTGGATTATACCCTTAGGCGCCAGAATCACAAAGAACTGGAATAATGGGAGGCTGCTAAGTACAGCTTTAATGAGGATTGTCTTACCTGCCATGTTTAACCAATTAGCCCCCCAAGCCTGGAGCTTACTTTTAAATTTTTCTACCTGCGGCATCTACTCTCTACTGTAGGATCTTTTGAGGAAGATGGGCAGCCCAAGATACTTGAACAATGAGCATTCTGAGGAAGCTGCGAATCCTAGGCATCTGGAGATGGAATTGATCAAGGAGGGCAGAGTATTCCAGAAGTAAGTATGACACTTGCTCTTGTTGAGGCTACTACCATATTCCATGCAATACTCATCGAGTGTCTCCTTAAATTTTCTGGCCGAGTCGATCGAGGCTGTCCCAAGCAGCAGAGTATCATCTGCGAATAGAACATGATTTATGTTTTGGACCCCCCTTGCTATGGATATCCCTGATATCTCCTGCTCTTGCATTTGATTGTTTAGATGAAAGCTGAGAACTGACGCTTGGATTAGAAAAAGCAGGGGAGACATGGGGCAACCCTGTCTTAACCCTCTTGTAGCCTTGAAGAAGCCTGCAAATCTACCATTAACTAAAGGGGCTATCCATGGTTCCGAGATGCAAGCCCGGATCCAATTGATGAATCGCGCCCCAAAACCAAATTTTTTCAACACATTCAAAAGGAAACTATGATTAACTCGGTCAAAGGCATTTGCTAGATCCAGTTTGATGGCCATAACTTGTTCCTTACGTTGTTGGCTTGATAGCATTGCCTCTTGGATGAGTGTGAAATTTTCCACTAAATGCCTTCCGTGGATGAAGCCTCCTTGGTTCTCCGGGATGACTTTAGGTAGGATGTGCCTCAGCCTGTTAGCAATAACTTTTGTGATCAATTTGTAGCCAATGTTGCACAAGGATATAGGGCGAAACCTATTAAAGTTATTGGCTCCCTTTTCTTTAGGAATGAGTGCTAGGAAAGAAGAGTTGGTACTTCCACCTAATTTCTGGCAAGCCTGCGATTTATGGACCATTTTATACAGATCTTTCCCCACTATGTCCCAGCAATTTTGTAATAAAGAGGCGGTAAAGCCATCAGGGCCAGGAGATTTGTCCGGATTCATAGCATAGAGGGCTCTTTTGACTTCATCCATAGTGACTTCACTTTCTATCTGATGGTTCATTTCAACCGAAATCGAGGAGGGGATCCCGTCCAGTAGTCTAAAGTTCTGATTCGTATTGTTTTCTTCACTGTACAGCCCTTTAAAATGATTGTGAGCTGCACGCTTAATACTTGCAAAGTCCTTATGAATGGTATCTGCTTCCTTAATTTCACTAATGGAGTTGAAGCCTTTTCTGGCTTCTGCATGCTTGTGGAAGAACGATGTATTTCTATCACCTGCTTTTAGCCCGAGGCATCGCGATTTGATCCTCAACGTTTCCTCTTCGATCAGGAAAACTTTATGGTAGCATTTCTCGAGATGAGCCTCCTTGTCCAGTGCCTCTCTGGTTATGTGCGCCTCTTCTGCGTTTAATTGGTTTGCTTCGAGCTGACTTTGAATGTTTTTCCTTTCAGCAACTGGATTTGGAATAGATTTGGACCAGTGCTTCAAGGCGAATTTTAATCTCCTGATTTTTTCTTCCCATATATAAAATGGGGATCCAGTAACTGGGTGAGACCAACTTTCTTTCACAACCTGCAAGAATTTTGGCTCCTTGATCCACAATGGGCTGAACTTGAAGGGAATGTGACCTAGATCAACGTGAGTGTGGAGGGTGAGCTTGATTGGCTTGTGATCCGAGGTGCTACAAGGAAGAATATGCACGCAAGCATCTAGGCTGAGCAGAAGAAAGGAGCTATGCACCAAGAATCTATCCAGCCTTGCTGCGATATGACTAGGACCAATTCTTTTATTAGACCAAGTGAACATACCTGAGACGGGCTTGATATCTAGCAGATCCCAGTCTTGAAGGAGATCCTCAACCCATTCCCTTGCCGAGTCTCGTACAATGGAGCCTCCTCTCTTTTCAGAAGAGTGCAAAGTAGTGTTCAGATCGCCTGCTATGATGACATTTTCTAGAGTGACCAGATCTGCTTGCTGCCTTAAGGAGTCCCAGCAGCTCTTTTTTTCTCCGGCATTTACCGGAACATATACATTGAAGAGGCAAAATATTTCTTTTGTAGTAACATGCTGCATCTTTAACATCTCCCAGTGGGTATTTGATGCCTCTGCCACCAATGAAAATCTGTTTCCATTCCAAAGGGCTCCCAACCCTCCAGAGGCTCCTCGAGCAGCAACAGCTGATGCATCACTATTTTTCCATAGTTTTTTACTTACTTGGAGAAATTCAGGTTCCTCCATCTTAGTCTCCTGGAGAAGGAGTATGTCAGGGGCCTCTATTCTTATTAGATTTCGAATAGCTTCTTCCTTTATTTTGCTGCCCATACCCCTACAGTTCCAGGAGATTATCTTCATTATTTACCTTTGTATGGTTGGGCTCCCTTGGAGCCTTGATGCTTGTTTCTTACTGCCTTCAGCTTTTTTGCTAGCAGCTTCTCCAATGTTGGTTGGTTGCCCTGGAGTTTGTCTTTGTATGTCTCATGCTCTCTTTTCTCCCGATCTGTTTTACGTCCTCTTGTAGATCTCCTTACCGAGGATTCAGATTCTCCAATTTCCCCTTCCTCTTCCGATTCTTTTGATTCTTGGTCCTCCTCCTCGACTACTTCAGGGGTTCCTTTTGAGCTTTCAGCAGCTTATTTTTCCTTGGCGCTAGACGCCTGGGAGCCTTTGTCTGGGGACTTTGGCCTTTGGACTGCTACTTCATGAGAGTCCTCTGGTTGGGAATTGAAAGGGCCGAACCTGTACTCAAGATTGAAAGAGGGCTGGGGCTGTTGGGTCTGCTATGGGTCCTGCTGGAGGCCTTTACCAGTGTTTCCTCCCGATTTCTGGGCCTTGGTTGCCAATTTGGATCGTTTTACTTGATTCCAACCGACCTCCTTCCCTTGAGCTGCTTCATTGGCCGATGGACAGTTTCTGGCGAAGTGTCCATATACTTGGCATATCCGGCACTTGAAAGGAAACTGTTCATAATCTAGCTTCTGCACATGCGTCCAATTTCCTACTTTGATTTTGATGGCCTCCGGGAGTCCCTCCTCCAGATCCACCTCGACGCAGATCCTTGCGCAATCATATTGATCCTTGCTTTTCGCTCGATCTATGAATTTCCCCAAGGCATTTCCAATATGCTTCAGAGAGTCCCAGTTCCAGCAGTGAACCGGGAGATTAGGGAGCCTTACCCATACCGGAACAGCTTTGGGTACATCTACTACTGGGTCGAAATCGGGGATCGATTTGTTCAGATACAACCCCTGGGGGCCCATGAAGTAAGGGCCATTTTGAAAGATCAGCTCTTTATCGTCTTTGGATGAAAATTCAAAGAGAAAGAATCCTCGTCCCAGGAAATAAGAAGTCACACTTTCGCTGACTAGCAGAGACCAGTTCCTTTTAACCCAACTCTCTGTCGACTTCGGAGAAGGCCATAGGCCTGTAAACTGGCCTATGAGAGCTCGCTCAGACAGGGAGAGAGCAACCTGAATCGAGGTTTCCGAGGGTAAGGAGATCTCTGGGATATCATCCAGCTTCTTAACGAATTTCGCTGCTTCTGCATGTTTCTTCTTGGGTAGCCCTTCCAATAGACAGTTGAACGCATCTGCTGGGGAGCTTGTCGGTGGAGGAGAGGAGGGAGGAGCCTCGGGAGAACCCAGCACCTCCATAGGCCCAAGATCAGGGTGACAGGCGATCAAGTCTCCATGTCTTGTGGCAGGAGTGATCTGATCAGCAATCTGAGGCGATCTGATTAGCAGTCGCAGTAATCAGGTCAACCTATCCTA
>APFE030081533.1:0-10123 GCA_000404065.3 Pinus taeda | reverse complement strand
TGATTAGATATTTCACATTTTTAATATAATAGAGCCAATGTGCTTCATGCATACACTTTTATTGTAGTTTAGCTATCTTGGTTACTTTAATGACGTGTGTATTTGTAATTTACAAATGTATTTATGGACTATTTCGTATGTGTTTGTATGAATCTTATCAAAGTGTGTTGTTGATATAATTCATCACTTTCAATCGTATTCTATCCTTTCCATATTGTGACGTGTTTATGCTTGTGTGTTCCCTTTCAAGTTGCATCCCATCACAAGTTTCTAAGGTGCGCACTCACTCCCCCTTCCTTGTGTTAGAGCCTTTCATGCACCTTCTTTGACTTGTTGCAAGGTCACACCCTTTCTACCAACAAGAACATCCTACTTGCCTCTGCGTGAAACCCCAGTCAAGGTGATACCATACTACCCACTTCTAGGACTCCTACTCCAAATATTTTGAGGTCTAGTTGGGTCTTCTCACCAGGGAGATCCCCTAACATATTGGCGGGTCCATCACCATTGGCACACAACTATGCAACCTTTAGGAAAGGTCTAGTTTCTCTCTGGGCTGTAAACTCGAGATGAAAATATGATTAGGAATTGTAGGCATTCCTAAGATACTTGGTCTTATAAACATGATTGGTTCTTTGTCTGAACCTTGATGGTTCTTGCATGCAGTGCTTGACTATATTTCTCATCTTCAACTATCTATTGGTGGCATAGAAAAGTGTGTCCATACACCTCGCCAGCTAAGGTAAATAATACATCTGATGACAGATATCTACCTTGAAAGGGGAAATCTCTATCCCAATGGAATTTCTCAATGTCATAGTCTCTGGATCTGTGTACGAGAAAATCCAACTCATAATTTTTGTACATGGGAAGGTGGGTACATGTATGTAACCTTGTAAAATCCTAACCACTAGGTATTGATGCAAACCTCCTGGTCCTCTAAGTCCTCCTTTAAGTCCTCTGCAAAGATGTCCTTGATTTGTTGCCATGTCAACTTCATGCCCTTGTCAATGAACAACTGAGTGTCTGCATACACTAGTAAGTTAACTGAAACATATCCAGCTTCTTCCCTAGTACTACTCTCAATAGTTTCCTTCGATGCAACTCTCTTGGAAGAATTGCTAAATGTAAATTCTAGAGAGATTCTCAAAAAATATTGTACCTAGAGATAGAGAGGACACTTATGGCATGCACATGTTATCTTAAAACCAAAATAAATTCAATACAAGACCGAAGCAAAAAATTTGGAAAATGTTGGGAGGGATTACGCAATCTTGGTTCACAGAGGTGATTCATTGCCTGCTATAACTACACATTGCGCACTCCAAATAATCAGTGAGGGATGCTTGCTAACTGAACTGTGCAATGTGTAGTTCAGTCTGGCCACATGCCAGGTGAGACTATGCATTGCAAAGTCCTAGTGGCCAAGATTGGGAGGTTGGCACTTGGAACTGCATAGTGCACAATTGTAGCTAGGCGAAGGAATCCTCTACATAATTCCAAAAGCCAAGGCCGGGTCTTGATATCCCAAAATGCACAGTGCATGCATGGGAAAGAGTGATATGAGAAAGGCAAGCCCATATGTGCACAAGAGGAGTGCTAAAAATGAGCATATATGAAGGATGGTGTGATGTTGAGTTCAGATATGGTTGAGTGATAATGCATGTAAGTAAAACAAGTGTCGGAATCAATCAAACTGAAGGAAAATGAAGCATGTGGAGAGAACCGCTACAATGACAACCATTAGTGCGAAAATTTGGTAATGCATGCGACACTTGGGAAAGGAAATGCAAAGCTTAAAACAATACTTATATAAGATAAAAAAAGTTAAAACTCTAGAATGCATTCAAAAAAACAAGTGAAACATCACACTCACAAGCTAAAGAAGAAAAAGCGATAGAAAAAGCGACAAAAGACTAGAAAAGTAAGACTTACTCGGAAAAGCGATGACGATTGCACTGAAGGTTCCTTGATCTCCTCCGGAATTCCAAAGCTCTAAGATTGGTTGTGAAAATGAGCTCTAGCTATACTGATTAAATAGATTTTATCGATTTAGGGTTTATGACGTGATGACAAAAAATCAGGTAAAAGGCGACACTTGGCATCAGTTCCAAAATAACTGAAGTGTCTCCTCCAAGATTCTAAAAATAGATCCCTGTTTTCTAGGGATGCTTTTTCCGTTTTTTTCTTTTTTTATTTTCTGGGAAAAGTTGCAATGCATTTCCCAGAGAAATTACACAGTTCTTGGAAGGACTGGGGAACTCACTGGCTCATACACTAAGCAAATTTTGAGGTAGAGGCTTCTGCGTAATTTATGGGCTAAGTGGCTCTAGGATACTTCTTAGG
Source organism: Pinus taeda (assembly GCA_000404065.3). NCBI lineage: Eukaryota > Viridiplantae > Streptophyta > Pinopsida > Pinales > Pinaceae > Pinus > Pinus taeda. The sequence goes on along the minus strand of APFE030081533.1, from coordinate 7,777 downwards.
CTATGCATGATTTCCCAGCTAAAGGCTGGCTATAAATTCACTCTGCAAAAATTTTGAGTTGAAGGCTCACTGTCATCTTGGATTGTGCAATTCCCAAGAGCAAGGTTGGTTGCCCTCAAGAATTTCACATTTCTCTAAGGAAAGCCTAGAACTGGGTGAGAAACCAAGTCAAAATATTATCTTGTGGGTTAGAGAGCAAACGCACTAAGAAAACACAAGTCGTGATGTGAAGATGACGCTCAATCAAAGCACAAGTGCCTGGGTCAGTGTAAGATGAGCTGTCGTAATTTAGAAGGGACGTTCCAAAATGAAGCATAGGACAAATTTTGGAGGGCAGTTGTAACTGCTACAACACATAGTATTTGTTTATTAATCCAATAGTTTTTGTTTTCTTTTCTAATTTTGAATGGTCAATAGGAGTCCTAGGGAAATTTAGTTTTGAAGCCCTACTTTTGAAAACTTTAGATATGTGTTAAGGACCTATTAATATCTCCTCCATGGTATTAGAAAAGTGTCATTACCACTATCAATGACTGGGTTTTATCTTTATCAAAAAAATATTTCCATTTCAAATTTGAATCACAAAATAAGGACTTTTGATGAGGTTTTCTCAGAATTTTGTGTAACCTTATTGCATGCATTTGAGCTTATAGTTGGGTCATCCTTAGATCTAGATTCCTTTGTATTTTTTTAGTTCAAAAGATTTCATATCCACTTAAGATAGGTTTGTTTGTTATCTTTTGTTATGGTTTTGAACCCTTTTGGGTTTGAGTCACAATAAAGACATTGGAAATTAGATATCTCTAAGCAACCATTTTCCTATAATCCTTCACCTTTTTATCTACTTGTAAGTGTGGTTTATTATTTGAATGTGTGCTTGTTTAGAACTAGGATTTTTCTTTCAAGTGTGTTTTACTTGATTTTCCATTGTATTTTTCATTATCTTCTTGCATTTTTTTATTATGATCTATAATTCATACTAGAATGACAAGTGAGAGGGCTACAAGGGCAATTTTCTGTTACATTTTAAAATATATAACTCTCTTGTAGATTTAACTCAAATAAAAAGTGGCATGTGCATATTTTGCAAATATTTCCTTAAAACAAGTCATAACACCATCTGAGTTTCATGCCATTTAACATTCATATTAAAGAATAGCCACTAAAATTAACATGTTTCTTCAAAAGACCTTCCAACAGAATGATCAAGAATAAGGTCACATTTGGGATAGTGGAGTGATCTACCCCACTTCACTTGGTCTTAGTGATGACGTTTACACATACCCAGAGGGTCTTCTTAAGGTGGTAGTGAGCTAGATACCCTACCTTTGTGTGTGGATAATATTGATGTTTGTCCCCCTAGGTTGGGTGGTTGTACACTGTAATCGTAATGGCCATAATCATATAGACCTTATATTGGTGACGATTAGGGGGATTCCCTTGTGGTACTTGTGATTGATGTTGGTCAATACTCAGTCAGATTCCCTAGAGGGTTCCTGGACAAAATTAAGGATACTTTCGTTGAGTGTTTAGATGTTAAGTAGGAGGTGAATGTAATTTCCCCAAAAATATCTTCACGGATAACTTGGGCCTTGTTTAACCAACCTCTGGGTTTAATGCTTTCTCCATAGATTTTTTAGGTGTATGATGTTTGGTCATGGCTAGTGGACTTAGCTTTTATTTACTTTGCATTATTGTACATATACTTTGCCTCCATTATGGATAAGTTTATTTAATATTGTTGTTGTGTTTTTGAGGTTATTCCTTTTGATTAGGAGGGTCTACTTTCCCTTACTTACAATATATCTATTTGAAGGGACACTTTGGGTGATTCTCAAGGGGCCAAGCCTATAGTTTTAAAAGTTGTTTATGGAACTTCTCCACCTCATCCTTTTTGCCTTCTAACTCATATCTCATTTTTTATCTTATTAGGTGGTGTTTTTGACTTGACTTAATCTTTTCATTCACTCAGTCCTAACCAATATCCTATTTTTGTCGATGTCACTTTGATGGCAGAATATAGTGTGTCCACACCTATTTTATCTAATACTATAATTGAGACAACTTTGATACCATCATATACTACCAAATATCCTATCCACACCACCTTCACCAAGAATATCCTCTCTTTCTCACAGGACATCCTTAGATCCCATCGCCCTCCATTTAGTACATCAACTGTAGATTCCTTTACATCATCAATCATGCTGTAGGTTTTAACCCCGTACAGAAATTACCTGCATATGAATTCTAAATCACAAGAAAATAAAAATGCGAGAGCATAACCCATAAAACACATATACACAGAGATTTCCCACTGGATCTCAAAACCGAGACTACCAGCTTGATTTTTCATTATATTCCTTCAATGTTACATACACTATTTATACATGTGAAGCATCCAATACCATGGACCGAAACCATCGCATCCAAAACTATGGGACGGAAAAACCATAGGTAGGTTTGCCCAACCTAATATAGGGTCCAAAAAAAAAAATTTCCGGGGCGCTGCCCCGAACCTTGTAGAGGGGGGCTCTGCCCCCCTCAAACCCCCCAGACAGGGGGGCTTCCGCCCCTTGTGACCCCCCCGCTTCGCAATCGGACACAGCGAAGGGGGCTCCACCCCCCCTCTAACCCCCCGGTTCACTACATAGGTTAGTCGTGGAAAGAATATAACACAACCCAACACATGCTCCCTCTATTCATTTTTAGTAGAGGTTCTAGTTCAACTACAAGTAGAATACCTAAGTGACATGTTGGAGTTTCAAAATACACATTCACATCTATACCCACATGGCCACTATTGGTCCTAACATGTTAGTAGATAATTTATTTATAGCTACTGGTAGATTTCCATTTCATTTGAGTAATCCTAATATTTCCATGTTGTTCCCTAACAAAACTAGAGGCACTTTGCTAGTATGAAAATACTTAGTTTCTCTACCAAAAATGCTTCACTTAAGTCACTAGTGAGAAGTGATTATATGGTAAATATGTGGCTGCTTTTATGGTTTAGATATGAAATAAAACATGATAAATTCCTGCACGAAATATCTGATGCAAACTCAAAACATATAACAGTAGAAAAAAAAAGTCTAATAACCCAATAGAAGCTTTGACAATAATTATAATTTTATAATTTTATTGAAACACCTAGTGAATAAGATTTACAACATGGGATTGGTCCTTTTTATGTCCTTATGCTTCAGCGATATTGTTCTTCTCTCTGAAAATGCAGAAAACCCATAAGAAATATGGAACTGAAGTGGGTCTCAAATGTTATGAGGTGATAATGGTGATCATGATAATGATCATAATGTATAATGTGTTAGGAAAAATATTGAAGGTCGGGGCCGGTGGGGAGGGCGTGAATCAGTATCATACACACTTCAATTTCAATTTCTTATTTTCATTATTATAGATGATTGTTGTAAAGGAAACTAGCATATGTACGCGACTGTTACTACATAAACCAATGCATATCTAGATAACTTTTGTGATCATATGTGTATCATTAATCAGTTAATTAATATTCTATTATTCACCAATTAAACAATAATTATGAGCATCTAATAATAATATGGAACATTAACACACACAACCATATGAACACCAGGACATTTAGGTGGAAACCCAATGTGGGAGAAAACCACCACTCCTGTTATCTCTTTCTTCTTCTTTAATAAAACTAATATTCTTACAAACTTGTACTGGTGCAAACCTTAACCAGTACGTAGGCTCCTACTTGCAGAAGGTTAAAACCTTCTCATTTTCCAGCTCCTACTATAAGGAAGCTACAACCCCCTTTGTGAATATCGTTATCCTCGGCTCTTTGTGGATCACTTTTCAGAATGTTTCAAACTTGATCCACTCTCAACAATTCTGAAATCAACTATTCAAATATTGAATCACCAAATCTACTAATGTAACATGTGCAACTTGATTAATTCAGAATAAATCATACCAATGCATAACCACTCATCAATATGCCAAGTCAAACTTTGTTACCCATCACAAAAACCAACTGTTGCCACTGCAAGCCCTAATCAAGCATGCATTAGATTGTATATGCTATTATTATTAAACATACCTTCTTATGTATGCACTTCTCTTGAAGAATACCCACATACATATCTCAAAATATTGATAATCGAATCTGAATAATTATGCCACTAAATCAATAACCCATATAGAAACTAATGCTAACATAAATCACTGAACCAAATACAAATGATCACATTGTAGCATGAACACTTAATTAACCTCTAATTCATAATCAATTCAGCTGAATCAGCACTGTTAAACAAAAATTATTGTAAGAGATACTTTATCGATAAATATTAGAAAATCTAACAAATAGGTCATTCATTATCATCATTTCATACTGGAAAACCCTAGTAGATGTACATGACTCTTATAAGAAACTCTCACATTTTTATGTGCTTTCCATACTTGACACCAACGTAAATAGATATACGTACTACAGAATATATACAAGACTAGTCAGAAGGAGACACACATATGTATGTGATCTTGCGTAGGAAAACCAACATATATATCTGAAATCACTAAGTCACACTTTCGCTGCAATGACAGAATATACTTTGCAACCCTTACTATCTCATATTCATTTCAAAGTATCATTACAACATAGATCTATCATAGTTAGATAATAAGCAAATCCAACAAGTGCATATGATACCATATTTCAGATTTTTAGATCCATGCCTTTTCTTTGATCCTTTATGCACACTATTTCATATCAAATTATTCATAGAAAATAAAAAACTTGCACACCTAACACTTTGATCTCCTTCTCCTTATATAGCCTAGGCCTAAGCCAATACCTTATGAAAATCCCTTTGTAATGTATTATTTGACAAGATCAAATATATATTATCACGGTCTTCACTATGGGTCAATAGCATGGCAAATACCCCTGGTATCGACAATACCATGGTGCGGAAACTTTACATGACTTTTATTCACCATACCCATGTATGTACGCGACCTTGATTCACAGGACCCAGATATATTTTCCGAACTTCACCTTTATCATTGCTTTGTCTCTAAACTAATATTCCTTTGTGTATCTCACCTGTAGCATATACATAACCATCGTGTTGACATACTTATAAAGTAGGCTACCATCAAGGACAACACATTAGTCATAATGCCAACAATCTCCCCCTTTAGATTTGATGGCAACCTCTTTGGTTTTTGGTCACCACTACCTGTAGATACCTATAAACACATTTGTAGACATACCAAGCTTCTCTCCAAGAATTCTTCTTCAAACACCAAGCTACTATCCCCCTTTGAAATGAAGGGAAATGGGTTGCTCCCTTTGTAGAGAGGATAATTATAGGTCTGATTTGCTGAATATGAACATTGACCATGCTCCCCTTGAGCATATGTTGAATCTTCTAGAAAATATTCTAGGAAGTACATGACTATATGACTCAACAAAATATGACCTTTCCTATCATTAAGGACTCATGCTTACATTAATCAACCAACACATTGGGGTTACATATTTTAATCCATGTTACATCAAATGCCCAAAATAATGGGATTACAGACATAATTGACCCCAATAATCCAAACATGACTAAGTATTACAATGATTACATCATGGGCCTTTACATGACCTTTAGATCAAGAGACAGCTATGAAACTTATGACCAAAATCAAAGCAACATCATGAGAGTCTTCACAACCATCATATACCATATAGGATCCTGCATCATAATAATGTATTATCAACATATAAGAGAACCAAGGAAATCATCATAAAACATCATAACATAATCAAGTTCTTAAGAAATGTATAGTCATCATCCAAAACTACAAGAACAAATGTGTCATGAACAATGTCACCAACCATATGCATCATTATGTAACAAGGAAGTCTCAAGAAATCGCAATGCCAACAATGCACTTCTAGAAATAGAAAATACTCCCCATGAACTTGCGCAAGCTATTCATTGTCAGAACTGATCACATCCAACTCATCAATTAGTAAATTCAAAACAAAAGTAACAAATCATAACCATGATAAGTGAATATCACTTCTAGTAGTATGTGAATATCAATATACTGTAACCAATCAATACCAAAACCAGAGGGCCAAAGAACAATTGATTGAAAGGTAACATAACCTCTCCCTGAGACTATCTCATTGTTTCTTCATCATAGAGAAACATAATCTACTATCTAGAATGAAACTCGTGTATAGACATGACTTTCCTTCATGAGAAATGTGTACAAAAAAGTAAACTGTAATAATTTTCGCTCAACTCCCCCTCAAAATGAAATATTTGTTAGAATAATTAACAAGTTGATGATGTAGAGACCACTCCTAATTTCTACATGAGATATTCAAAGGAATCATGTGGAAGTGACTTTGTAAATATGTCTGCAACTTGAACATAGTTACCTATGAAATGAGAAAACTAGCTAGTACCCATTTTTTCAAAGTAGCAAAAAAAGCACCCGACTTTGAAAAGTGTTTTTTAGAATAACCTTTTTTTTTAACATATTTTTGGCACTTGCCATTTTCTTATGAACATTTTTTTTAGATGTGAGTGATTTTCATGTTGATTTTGAAAGGTCTTCATGCAACATCAACCCCCTTTTTTTAGAGAGTTTATTTTTGACACTTTACATTCGCTATTGTCTTCTTCTTCCCTGAGATATTTATTTTTAAGGTTGTTTATGTATTTGTGTTTTTCTAATTTTTCTTTTATACTTTTTTTGTTATAAAATTTTGATTTTCTCGAATAGTTGATGAAATTAAAAAGGGCGATTATTTTAAGGTTAGGATTTTCTATATGTTTATGCAATGTTAATTAATATTTCAATGCACATCAAATACTTGTCGCTAAAAGGCCAATATTTTTAAACATATGACAAAAAATGCACATTTTCAATATCAACACAATGAAAAAAATACACATTTTGACACATTTGGTTAAAAATCACATGTTGAATAAACGATTTTTATGGCAAAAAATCATCAATATAATATAGTATATATATTAATTATGATTATAATTAACAAAGTATTAAGTATATATATATCTAATCTATTAGATATGTATATATATTATATTTCTTATCAAATCTTAATTTATTAATCACCTTTTTTTGCAAAAATAATTGATCACATAAAAATTAAATGTAATTCAGAAAAATACAATTAAACATATAAAACAATAATTAATAACTCATTTCTTCTTTGACAGTACGACAAAATTAGAAGGCTCAAAACTCAAAACAAGTTTTTAAAAATTAACTATAAAAAAAAAACAAGATACAAAAAGCAATTAAAAACCAATAATAATAATCATAATTAATAAATTAAACATAAAAATAAGAAATATAAATGGAATCCTAAAAGTGGACTTAGAAAATAATTATAAAAAAATAATAAATAATACACACAACAAAAAAATATTAAAAAACACATTAAATAATTTAAATAATAAAAAAATGTAAAAAACCTTTTAAAAAATAAAACATTTAAAAACAATTAAAAAAACATAACTATTAGAAATAAAATTAGAAAATCAAAATCAAATTAAAAAAAAAAAAAATTGGGCCTGGGCAGCTACCTTCCTGCGAGGGGGCCGCGGTGTGATGACCGGATAATTTATGTGAATAAATCCTCTGTTTTTACCATTGTAGGTAAAATGTAGAACATAGATTATTATTTTCTTTATAAAATGATGAGAGTGTCATTAATTCCAAAACTGAATTTGAATTGAGTTAATTA
>APFE030081532.1:10303-21222 GCA_000404065.3 Pinus taeda | reverse complement strand
AGTCAAAGACATCAGCATGGCCTCCTACCTCGCCCCAAAGACTCCCCTGCAGAAACTGTGTCCCATCCCCGCAGCCAAATTTGCCCTCTCCTCAACTTGCCACCAAAAACCCAAAAATTCCAAAAATCAAATTCTTTTATCAGTTTACTAGCCTAATATCAGTGTTACCTTATTGGTCATCTCATCCATCTAAGATTTTAGGAGATAGACCGGAGAGAGCCTTCTCCTGCCCCGTAGGGCTAGCTACGAGGCTGAATGGTTTGATGTAGCTTTTGAGATTTTCCTTTCTCAGCCTGAGGTGAAATGTCAAATGCTAACAAAGTCTATGAGTGATTGAAGCAGGAAGTATGGTATGCTGAGCCTTTGGTGAGGGGGTTTTTCTGCTCCAAATCTTAATTCTTCAAGGATCTTGAAATGACAGCCATAGACCACACTATAACTACCCTCACATGAGATGTATTTGATCAATTGTTAGCCTACCTCATTCCATGAATATGTCAGGCTTTCCCTCTTCACTCCATTTTTGTCCTCGGTGGGTTCCTCACCTTCTAAAAATAATTTTCTTTTGGCAACCTGGCTATCTCCTTTATCTTCTTTTCTCCATGGTATTCCTAGGGGGAGTGTGGTGACTCTTCTGATGAGCTTAGGGGTGAGATCTATAGTGAGGCCCCTTATTACAATAGTGGCATGGATTTTGGTGAGTGGAGTGAGGGAGAGAGCAAATTCTTGAGCCACCTCATCACCATACCCTCTGAATTTTTCGAAAAAACCTATCCAATTATGTCTTGTGAAGATCTCAAGCACTTGGGGGTGTTGTTGGATTCTCATAGTGTTGGTGGGTTCTCTCCTATTAAACCCTCCTGTCATCTTGCTGGTGAAGCTTGAGGAGAAAATGAGAGGGTTGAAACAATTTTTCAAATGTAGAACCAAAACATAGATGACTGTGTATGTAATTTCGTTCACACAGTTCCTAAATTCACTCAAACTTAGAGGATTCTTGGTTCATTTAGTTGCAAAGAGGGATGTAATTACGGAGCTTACCTCTTTATATTTTTTGTAGTGGCCAACTCCCGTGATATCCCTTCTGAACTCTTCTCTGGCAATCCTATAGACAGTCTCTATGTATCTTGTAGGAATTCATGTGCATGCTCCTATAGGAATTCCTGTGCAGTCCTGTAGGAATTCCTGTTCAGTGAAATGATGAAGTTTTGCTTTCGATGCATTGCCTGGGTATGAGAGCAACTTGAGTGAGGGAGTTTTGAGGAAGTGAAATGCATGAATGCATCGGAAATGATGTTTTATTTCCTCTTATGGTGATTCAAGGTGAGGTGGTGTGCTGGCAGCAAAGGTACGTTTCCATTTTTGGACCGTTGGTCCCCACTACCACCTCATTGTTTCCCACTCCTCATAATCAACTCCCACCTTATGGATTTGTAGTTTTAACCGCTTTTTGTCCTACTCCTTCTCTGTCTTTGAGTTGATTGCAACCACGTGTGAGAGGACACCTGATTGTGCATGTGTTGACTGAACGAAGGTGGCCAAGTTAACTGGCCACCTTTTCACTTATAAACCAACTATCTTGTAACCCTTATTTTTTGATTACATGATGCATATGAGAGAACGAGCGGGATACTTGTGGTTCCGATGCAATGCTTCAGTTATCGAAGACCAGAGGTGTTGTTGTGTGTATTTGCTGCATGTTATTCTTCTTCTTCCTCTTGTTGTCTACGAATGGCTTCTTTGTTTTTGTAGGTACTTGTGGTTGAAGATATGATACTGCTACTTTGGAGCTCCTGGATAATGATGTTGAAGACTTGTTGTTGATGTGATTGATATCATGTGGGATAGGCTGCTACAGGATGTCCTGTAGCTGCTTCTCCCTCAGAACTCTTTAATCATTTTTCTTGCTGGGGCTATGAGGATGGTGACATGGATGCAAAGAAGGAGTGGGAGTGTGGAGAGCAAGGAATATTCAGGTGATGATGTTTATCCTCTCTGTTTCCTTTTTTCAAAGACTAGAAAAAAACTCTTGAAACTGATTTTTTTGTTTTTAATGGTGAGTGCAGGGATGATGATGGTGGACAAGGTGTGGTGATAGATCATGAAGAGGATGAATTTTAGGGGCCTAACAAGTCCATCATTTTCCTTCGGATTGCTTCCTGTAGGATTTCTAGGTCATTGTAATTCCTATAGGATCATAGTGTAGGTTTTCAGGGGATCCTGTAGGAATACAGGGGATTTTGTAGAAAACACAATCTTTTTATAAACTTAAGAAATAGAGTGAAAAAATGACACAAATGATGGAGGGATGCATGGTAATGGGTGAAAAAATAAATATGTGAGTGGAAGGGGTCTCCTTGGGATCCTCTTTTGCTCCTTGACCGTCCATCTTGCCCACCTGCAAATGGAAATTTCATGATTATATATAAACAACTAGGCTGCCTCTGAGAGGTTTTCACCCTAGGTGTTTGCCCTGGGTGCCTCAAGAAAGGTTTTCACCCAGGGATCTTTCTTATTCTCTTTTTCTTCTTTTTGTTTTTTTTTTTTTTTTGTTGACACCACTGAGCCGCCTCAAGAGGTTTTCAAACCAATGATGGGACTCAGGTGCCTCATGGAGGTTTTCACCCGAGTCCTTATTCTTTTTTATTTTTCTCAATGATTGAGGGAGGAGCTGGAACTTGCTCCACTATCATCATTGTTTTATTGATATCTTCAATGAACTCTTGTTTTGATAAAGGTCTCTTGTAAATTTTCAATCGGTGTCCATTAACAGGCAAAGGAATGGCTTCTTCATCTATGGTTCTAATTTGCACTAAACCATTATCATGGCATCATTCCACAACATAAGGTCCGAGCCATCTTGTCCTTAACTTGCCCTTGAAGTCTTTATACCTAGAATCATATAACAACTCCCAATTGCCTTCCTGAAATTGCTTCTCCTTGATATTTTTATCATGCAAGATCTTACTCTGAAGTTGAACTACCTTTGCATATAGGAGGGCCTGCATTCTGAATTCATCTAAACCATTCAACTGGAACAATCTCTCTTTCTGTGAACTGCTGAGATCCAGATATAGTTGGGCTGCCATCCTTAATGTGTTATATTCAAATTCAATGGACAACAATGCCTTTTTCCCATAGACCATCTTATAGGGTGTGAATCTAGTGGTGGTCTTCCATGTGGTATTATAGCCCAGGTGGCCTCAACTAACCTTTCTGTCGAATCCTTCCTGCTGTTGCTCACCACTTTGGTCAAGGTGCCCTCCAGTGCTCTGTTGGTCACCTCCACTTGCCCATTAGCTTGTGGATGATAGGGAGTGGAGCTTTTATGCTTGGTCTTATGATGGCTGAGTAAGTCTTCAATCATGTTGGAGGTAAACTAGTTGCCTTGGTTTGTGACCAGCTCTCTAGGGTACCCAAATTTGTAGAATACATTCTCCCTTAGGAACTCAACCACCTTCTCTTCTGTTGCTACCTTAATTTCCTTGGTTTCAACCCACTTGGTCAAATAAACAATGCACACAATAATGTACTATTTTTTCTTTGAAGGAAGGTCAATAGGCCAAATGAATTCCATGCCCCGCTTGTCAAATGGCTCAAAAGTCACTTGAGGCTATAGAGGCATTTCATCTCTTGGAGTAGGCCTTCCCATCCTCTGGCACCGATCACACTGACTAGTGTATTTTTTCACATCGTGATGGAGAGTGGGCCAATAATAGCCTGCTTGTAACACTTTGAATGATGTCCTCTTTGCTGCAAAGTGACCTCCACAAGGTCCATCATAATAGGTTAGAAGGATGTCAAAGACATCCTCCTCCCTCACACACCTTCTCAAGATTTGATCTAGGCCAAGTTTGAAAATATTTCCCCCAATCCAAGTGAAGGGGGTGCTTTTCCTGACTATCTTGCTCTTTTCTTTGGAAGACAAGTTTGGTGGGAATTGTGTTGATACCAAATAGTTTGTTATATCACCAAACCATGAAGAGAGAGCTGAAATAGAAAATAAGTGCTCGTCTGCTAACTGGTAATTCACCATTCCTTCTTCCTCTGCAGGCATATTTACTCTAGACAAAAAGTCTGCAACAACATTTTCCTTACCAGGCTTATCAACAGTGGTTAGATCAAACTGTTGTAATAAAAGTAACCATCTTATATTTTGAGCATTCACATCTAGTTTTTTCATTAAATACTTGATTGCAACATGTTCAGTATGAAAAAATGTTTGATAGCATATAATATAATGCCTGAATTTGTTTAATGAATGCACAACAGCCAAGAGTTCCTTTTCAGTCACTGTATAATTTAGTTTAGCCTTTGATAAATTCTTACTGATAAAATAGACAGCATAAGGCAGTTTTTCATCTATCTGACCTATGGTTACTCCTATGGCTTTGTGTGAGGCATCAGCATGAATATGAAAGGGGAGGGCCCAATTTGGGCCTCGGAGAATCGGTGCAGTGGTTAACTTATCCTTTAGGATGTCTAAGGCCTCTTGATAGCTTTTTGACCATGTAAACTCAGAGTCTTTGGCCAACAGACCAAATAAAGGAGAGGCCAACTTGTTGAAGTCCTTTATGAACCTTCAGTAGTATCCAGCTAACCCTAGGAAACTTCTGACATATCTCTTCTTTTGAGGAGGTGGGACCCTTTGGATGATAGCTATTTTGTTTAGGTCCACCTGTAGTCCTTGCTGAGATATTGAATAACCTAGCACAGTCCTTGCAACCATTAAGAATTCACATTTTTTAGGACTGAGAGACAGGTTCATTTCAATGCATTTGTGCAGTACTTTGCCTAGGTTAGATAGGGCTTCTTGAAAATCATAGCCATAAGGTGTAAAATCATCCATATAAATCTCCACCGCATCATGGACTAATTCGGTGAAAATACTCAAGACTGCTCTTTGGAAAGTGGCAGGAGCATTGCATAGGCCAAAAGGAAGGACCCTATAGGAAAAAGTACCCCAAGGACAAGTGAATGTGGTCTTATCCTGGTCTTCTGGGAAGATCTGGATTAGTTGTACCCACTGAACCCATCTAGGAAAGAGAAAAACATTTTCCCTGCTAGGCCATCTAGCACTTGGTCAATGAAGGGTAATGGAAAATTATCCTTTTTTGTGGCTTTGTTCAATTCCTTGTAACCAACACAAATTCTTCACTTACCATTTTTATTGGGAACTAACACCAAAGGAGAGATCCACTCACTGTCGGAGACAGGGTAAATGAATCTTGCATCTTGCAGTTTTTGCAGTTCTTCTTTGATTATTTCTTTAAGAGATGGATTCATCCTCCTTTGTGGTTTTCGGACCGGCTTGCAACCTTCTTTGATGTATATGTGGTGAGTACACATAGAGGGGTGTACTCCCTTCATTTCCTTGTAACTCCAAGCAAAGTCTCCTAGATTTTCCTTTAACATGTTGCATAGCTTCTCTTCTTCGAGAGTAAAAAGAGATGGATTGATTTTCAAGGTTCTCTCTGGGCCGAATTCTATGGTTTTGACACAGAGTGGGTTTGAATTAGGCAAGCATAAATCAATTGGATGATTGTTCTGGGTTTCCTTTACTACTTATTCTAAGGGTAAATAACCAGGAGTTGGACTTTGGAGTAGGTGTTCAATCAAGTCATCCTCATCTTGCTGTCCTCCTCTCATGGTTTCTTCCAAAGCATAAAGTTGGGTGGAATAAAATTCATCTTCTTCCTCCTCCTCTAACCATAAAGGTAAGTCATTCTATAGAGAAGGTTGAGCAAGAGGGTATAGGACTAACTGCTTGGATATATTCCCATTCTTTATGGTCATATTCCTAGCTCTGCAGCTAATGTAAGCATCGGCAGTGGCCAACCATGGCCTCCCAAGGATGAGAGGGTAACCAGTAAGCTTAGCCTTAGGCTGGAGAACTAGGAAACCTGTAGGGTACTCCCAAGATTCAATGGAGACCATCACATCCTCCACAATTCCCTCAGGGGTTACTGTGGAAAGGTCTACAAGTTGCATAATTTTTGTGGTCTTCCTCAATGAACCTTGGAGGTTGAGCTTGAGCATGGTGTCCTTGGCCATCACATTAATGGCAGCCATAAGATCAATCAGAGTGTGTGGGACAATGGTTCCATTGATGTACACATCTACTATAGGGCTTCCAGGGTCCAAATATTTTGGACAGATTACCTGCCCCAGCATTAAGTCAGACAGCTAACCAATGACATTAATGGTAGGGTCATCCCTTTTTTGCCTCCCTGGATGCTTGAAGCACTTCTCCTTAATCAAATTATTGTAAATGGGAACATCTTTTGTTTCCTGGAGAAGTGGGATATTTACACATAGTTTTTTCAATTCTCCTAGAAGTTTAGTCTCTTCTGGGGTAGGCTGGAGTGATTGGGCTAATCTCTCAGGAAAGGGTGGATTTACTTTAATATTTCTTTCCTCTCTTTCTTCCTCAACCTCCCTAGGTAGAGGTGGAGGTTTGTTATCTGGGAGAACTCTCCCATATCTCAGGTTAATCTCCTGGATTTCCACAACATAAGCTAGATATGATGTCTCTCCACTGTATACTTGTTGAGCCTGCCTGTTGTTCGGGTTTGGATTTGGCTGGGCAGGCATCTGGGGTTGCTTGGGTGGAGCAGAGTGTAGGAGTTGTGGTTGGGTAGGTGGTGGAGGCAACAGAGTTGGAGAATTATTGTATTATGGCCTCAACCCCTGGAGTAGTGTATTCCACTGAGGTTGTGGAGGAGCATAAGGTTGAAATGACTAGCTGGCTGGTTGGGAGTGATACTGAGATGCATAGGACCAAGGAGGGAGTGTAGACTAGGAAGGATGAGCAAGGGGTCCCCAAGAAGGTACGTTTGTGGTTTGTTTGGGGTTGTAATATGCATGGGATGACCCTTACATGTCTTACTGGTATGGTCTAGGCTCATGAGGTCACCTTTGGTTAATGTAGCAAAGTTGCCCAGTGACCCCTTCAACTCCTTGATATACAAATTTAGGTCTGGGTAAAGAAGGGCACTTGTCTGTGGAGTGGTTTTCTTCACAGACTGAGCAAATTTCAATAGAGTTCAATGTACATTCATTCCTGGGATGCCTCCTCGTGCATCTAGCCTACAAAAAATGGCCAAGGCTCTCTCTGCTTCCTCCTACTTCCTCTTAATGTTCATGGTGTCAATTTGCAAGGCAAGGGTTTGCAACATCTTGCTTTTGAAATCTTCCAGCGTGTTCCCAATTTCACCTTGATGGACGAGTTGGAAGATGATGAACTGACCATAGGTTGACTACCCCTACCCTTTTTCATGGATGCACTAGAATGATTTCTAAAGACAGTCTTGATATCCTCATAGGGTAATTGGTAGATATATCCTCCTACTAACAAATGTAAGGTATCTAGAAGATCTTCTCTTACTCCCCTAAGTAAGACCAACTTTAGTGAGTCAGGGTCAAGTGTGCACTTGGCCCTTTTATAACTAAGCTGGAATGTTTCTTCGTAATCCTCTAAGGATTCGTCATTGCCTATGGTCATCCTGAAAATTTCTTCTTTAGTATCCTTTGACCGATAGTAGTCTCGATATTTGTTGTTAAAGGCCTGCTGCATCTGAGCCCAAGTTGTGATGCTATGTCCAGGTAAACCCATGAACCAGCACAATGTTGCATCCTTGAGGGTAGATGGAAATAGTTTTAACTTTTTCTCAGCATCCGTATAGTCATAGGTTCGACATATAACAACAGACTCAAACAGGAAAGTGTCAGGGTCCTCTATTGTCAAGCCATGGAAATGAGGTAGGGCAGAGGGGGTTATATTTTTCACCTTAGTGTCCCCATTGGTTTCCCTGATGGGGAAGGCATCCTCAACTCTCTCTCTATTCCTTCTGTCATTTCGATTTTCAGCCATTGGTTTAGTAGGAATGGGTTCCTCTTCTTCTTCCCCTGTAGGTTCTTCAAATATGTCATGTTGCTCACCTAAGAGTTCCTCTAGTTCACAGCCACTGAAGAAGAGAGAAGGTTGGTTGTTGGATGCAGTGGGGGTATTTGGAAAAAATTTCCCTAAGTTGTCCCTATTCCTACGAGGTATGAAAGGAAATATTTTTGGTTTGGTTTTGTATTTTTTTTTCAAACTTGGAAAGTACTTGCAGAATTGAAATTGTTGATTGAATGAAGATTACTGATAGAATGAAAAGGCTACTTGCTGAGTTGAAATCTTACTTGCAAAAATGGAAAGGAAAGTAGACAATGCAAAATGAAAGAAAGGAAAAAACTAGATTACTTTTACAAAAATAAACTAATGGCAGAATATTGAAGATAAGAAATAGAAGAAAACAAAGTAGTAATCACATTCTACTCAGACACCTCCCCAACAACGGCGCCAAAAAGTGATTAGTGGCAGTATTGCAACAAGGATGTTGCAACTCTTGGGCTACCAGATTTACTTATCAACCTGGGGTTCGTACAAACTTGGAGGTTACAATGTTGTATGCACAAGTAAAAGTGATGGTTCTCCCTGTTGTCATTGTTCAGCAGGCGAGAGACCACTGGGGTTCTAAGCCTGAATTCTATGGAGTTAGAAGAAGCTTGATTCTTTGATGGAAGAAAGGTAAATCTACTCTAAGAGAGTTACTGTACTACAGTAATGGAGAAGGCCAACATGTAATGCTAAACCACACCATACCCTAATTAGCCATTTAAGAAGCTATGCTAAGCAGAAATGTTAAATCAACATGAAACAAATGCTACTATCTAAGTTGCAAAAGTAAGAAGCGTCAAACAATACTAATGTGCAAGTAAAGAAACTAAACTAAATTTGTTTTCACTTTTTTGGTCTTTTTATGCAAAATCAAGTATGCAAACTAATTGTTCTTGTGGATGTGACAGGTGGCTTAAGGGTGTTTGAGGATGGCTAGAAGGTTTATGAAGTGGTTGGATGGTGTGGAGGGTCCCTAGGAGGCCTTTTTTGACTTCCTAGAGGTTTTCCATCAATTCGGCCTCAAAACAAGCCGTTTCAGGAAAACCTACAGGATGTACTAGAAACCTACAAGATGATCATGTAGGAATTATAAGAAACCTACAGGATATAATCGAGAGCGAAATGTGAGGTGTTGGAGGTGATGGGAGGCTTAGGATGTATAAATTTTGAATAATATGACACTTATTTACAAAGATTATCTCGATTATACACTAATTGCGGAATACATGCATAATACATAACCTCCTCTACATTGATCATCAATTTAGCAGTATTAAGAAACATTCGCATGCACACATTGAAGCATCAATCACACATATCAACACAGTATTTTCCCGTGGAAAGCATCTCGCTAGAAAACCCAACTATATGTATATTATATTGATTGAGAACATGTAACAATACATAGTACAATACTCCTCACAAGTATCCAGCACTATCTCCACGTGTTACACACAATACAACTCAGATCTAATCTCCAAATCTCCTCCGCTGCTTGCCTGCCTCCACTACACAATACCTGCATGAGAATACTGATGAATGAATGATCCAAATTCATATTTCCCTTGGATATACCATGCAATCCTCATTGGCAATACTCAATCCATTGATTGTGCAAATCACATGCACAACTATAGTCACAACTAACAGTTGTCTTTCCCTTTCACTCACCTCTAACACTTGTCTCCACTGAACTATCCATGCACTGAGTTAACTGATGTATTCTTCAGTTGCTTTATGAGTTAATAATTAGTGAATTAATTAATAATTAATTCACACAACTCAACATTAGTCTATTTTTCAGTTAGACTAAATACAACTAGTTCAACCAAGTCAAACTGAACACAAATCCATCAACTCCACATCCAACTCCACCAAAATCAACCAGTTGAGTTCTAACTGAAGTCCTGCATGCAATAGCTCAAGTAACCCAAAAGAAACATGTATTTCCTTTTGGCAGTTGCATGTGCCACATTTGTAGCTCGAACTAAAGTGCTCCAAGAGGATAAGATAATGTTTATAGTCTAAATATTATTAAGAGCTAATAATGTTCGATTGTTCTATTTTTAGTTTGGCAGTCTAAAAATAGACTCCGCCCATATGTATAAAAATAGAGGTCCATCTATTTTTACCAACTTGATCAATCATCCAAAAATAACATCCTGCAACTCATAGACCATGATCCATATGTCTAAAAATAGACATAGTCTAAAAATAGACTTTGCGCCAAAAATAGCCTGTGGGCACACTTAGTGAAGGCAACTTCTTTTCACTAAGCTCCATCATCTTGTTTTCATTTTCAACACTCCCTCTCAACAAGATATGGATTATTTGCAACCCCTATCCTGTAACTCTGGAATGTTCTGCATGCAACACATCTACCCGGTCCACTTGCTCCAACAACACTTGGAACAGAAACACTCCCAACTGACCCCTCTGGTGGGCTAGGAACATACTCTGATGCTGAAGCTCTCCTACTACTGACAAGTGCTCCCTCTTTGACATCTGCACTACTGCAACATATTCATGCATCTCGCACCATTTCACACCTCTCTGTGCCACCTAGCACTGTGCAAAACACTTGCGCCTCTCGCATTGTTGCAGCCTGCTAGCTATGCGCTGTCCTGGGATTCCCTCCACTATCACTCTCTCTGCCGATCCATCAACATATGTCTCTACCCAATCATTCATTTCCTGCTACTCCACATCGGGGCTCCTGTAGCAAGGTCTCATCCAAGAGGTTGGGTACCTCAAGGATCCTGCCCCTCCTCCTTGGGACGATCACTCTATATCGCCCCACGTCCTACCTGGAGGTATGGCTGCATGTGATCCCTCTGCCCACCTGGATCAAATTTTTCCCCCTACTGGAGGTCTTTGCATGAGTAGATGTCTCTACTTGATCTCCTCTCAGCTTCCCCAGTTGTGGTTGCTCCACAACCTCCTGAAGCTGCTACACCAATCGTGGCTCCTCCACAAT
>APFE030081531.1:9223-53471 GCA_000404065.3 Pinus taeda | reverse complement strand
CAATCATCTATATATGGATCCCTCATCACAGAGATCTAGAGGCTGGAATCTTGTATCTTGTAGAGAAGTGTTGTTGGTTTTCTGGTGTATATTCATAGTGTTGGGTGATCTAAACTTTACTTGTGGTGAAGAAGGGCTTTCTAGCTGGAGGATGATGCTGGGTTAGAACATATGGTTGTAATCCTCTTGCTACTTTTCATCTTAATAAAGCTATTCATGTTTTCCTCCATATTCTTGTATGTTTACTTATATATGCATTTGTATGGTTAACACACATCTGCTCCTGTGTTATTTATGAGGAAATCAAGCTCTATGAAGAAGGAGACTAAGGTTGGTCTCCTTGGTTCCCCTCTTATCTATTTTCATAAAGGAAAATGAAAGTAGACTTTACTTGTTTGTTTCTAAGATAGCTACCAGTCTTAGTGGGAATAGCAGCATCCAAGTGGACACTATTCCTGGTAACATGGTGGTATAGTGGTAAGACTGTTGGTTGGTTTGGAGCATGTCTCAGGTTCGACCCCCCGTCCTGCCATGCAATTTTGTCACACTACATGATGAGCTGACCTTTGGGGAGGACATGTGGCAGCCTCCAGGCTTGCCACTTGTCCCCTCCTCATTGTTCTGTTATAAACCAATCATAATATGCCACATCACCAACTTGAAAACCAACCAAAACATGCCACTTGGCGAGCTCTGACTAGATGTTGACCATTGTTGACCTTGCACAATCACCTGCCACGTCAATAGTACGGATCGCTGACTGTGCAGTGACTATGCATTTTTTTTTCAAAATTTCTTCTATTTGGAAAAGCGGACATAACTCATTATCTTCCTCATACGAACTCAGTTTCTAGTGAAACGAGTTGTGTTGGGATCATTTCACCAATATGGGCGCAGTAGTTCAGGTTTTGAGCCATTCTAAGAACTTTGATTTTTGAGCTAAATACCAAGCGCTCGATCATAGAGTATCTTTTGAATTACAGTGCATGTCACGTAAGTATTCCCAGGTTTATGTGGTGGCAGAACACCTCTTCGGTCCACTATAATGTTTTCTAAATCAAATATTCAATTGAAATACTATAGATTTATGGCTCAAACAAAGCTCCACACTCTCGTATGTGTTCTGCATGTGAGCTATGTTTTCCTTATGTGGAGACATTGATTATGCAGGAGTGAGGAGAAAACACATTTCTCCATGCTCCTGCACAATGGACTTCTCCACACTCACTCTTCACATTTAAATAATACTATTTAAGTGTAATAATTAGATAATCCATAAATAATTAAGATCCAACAGAGAAAAGCTTAAAAAAAATACCTTATCGACTTTATTTAGATATATATTATCATAATCTAGCATAGAAAAGGATAGCAAAGCAAAGAAAAACAATGTAACAGGGGAAAGCAAAGAATATATGGAGGCCTTATGTATATTGGTCATCTAGATGCAATAGTGTCGCCATTGGTTCCATGTAAACAAAATTTCACTTGTTGCCATCCTAAGAAACTATGTTAATGGTAAAGGGCATCCGAACATTGTGGGTTCCATTTTCCCATATAATTGACCCAAAACCAAATCCCTTGCTGGTTTTTCTACTGGCCATGAAAGCTATATTAAATTTTATCTTTTCATATCATCTGCGAGGTTGAAATCCTATGGACAATGGACTCCCCATACGTTGTCAAGTGCAGTGGCATTTACAATAGGGGTGAGGAGATCAATTTATTCTTGCGTGGTTAAAGAAAAATATATTCACCAATAAATAGAAAATTCACCGTCATATGAAACATGACATTGAGTTCTAACTTCCCTGGTAACCACTTGACTTCTTTCCAACCATTTAAGTCCACAAAAGCTTTCGCTATAAGACAAAATGTGAAGACTCTTAGTATTTGTGTTTGTTCTACTAAACATATATTAATTTTATATCAATTAAAATGGATTATCATGAGAAATTTAGAATTCGTTAAAGTTTCCTTCCCTGAAGTGTCATATTCCACATGACCCCCTTCATTGGTCCTATTGTTGGGACCCAGAAAATGGGTTTTTTCAAACTAATGGTAATATGCTACATGGTACATGCACAACCTCTGACTATTTATTTTTCTTATTGAATCAAGACAAATAGGGGAGAGGCTTTTATTGTTGTGCAAGGTCTAGTAGTTGCTATAGTACTAGTCACACATATCCATAAAAAAATCATCATAAAGCATAAAAAAAATGCACATAAATAGTTTATATTAAGTTATATATGTTATTAATTTATGTCCAAAATGGTCCCACATATTGATTGGACCAGCAACTGTGAAACACCAAGCCTTAACATCACAAGTTGACAAGACATATTGTCCCAACTACCTTCAACTCTAAATTACCAATTAAGTTAAAATGCACTACAAAACATTCCATTGAATTCTATCCAGGAGTACACCTATCCCATCAAACAATCACCCACCAATTTCCATTGGATCAACACATCCCATTATTGGGTAATACTTGCACAAGAACAAGTGAAATGTGTGTCAGCCATATCTACATGTGTGTTTAACCATTCAACCTAATGAAGGAAATAAATAGCACCATTCAATTAACAAATTAGTTCAAAGGATGCAATAAATGACACCAACCCTTTCAATTTAGTTATTAAATTCACCAGCCATTTCAATTTAGGAATTAAACACAGGAAAGCACAAGGATCAACCATGGAAGTTTATCATCCATTGGATCATGTACAAATCAATCAAGAACACATTTGAGTTTGGGAGATGGAAATGCATGCAAATCTTCCCTACTAATCAAATTCTAGATCAAAAACTATAAAAAGACATCAACCCTTATTCATTTTCATTTGAAACATTCATTCTACTCATCAACTATTGGAGACATGAAATCAGAGTGTGTGCACAATGTTACATTTATTCTATTCATCAACTGCTAGAGACATACAATCAGAGTGTGTGCATAGTGTTACATTCATTCTATTCATGAGTTGTTGGAGACATACATTTTTAATTTTGTTGAATAATGTTATCATATTGATTATTTTATCATTGTTTTTGTTAAGAAACAAGGGTAAATAAAAGCCATTATATCCAATATCACTTGTTAAACAAAATCACAAGATCTGATCAAAGAAGAACTTTTAAATGAATAATGATTGCAATGTATCTTTATCACTTGTATATGCTTATCAAGCATTCTCTTTTCATTATTAGATTATCAAATTAAGACGAGAAAACTACAAGATTGCAAGAGGAGAACTACAAGGAGTTAGAAAATTTTTCTAACAGTAAGATTAGTCGGTCAAATGCAATAAAAGATATGCAATGCAATTTGCAAGAGAGAGATACTTATACAATGCAACTATGCAAAATGAGATGAAACTAGATGCTCAATGAGAGATGCAATAAGGTAGTTAGTATCCAAGAAGGCTATCCTTGACTAGGCTAGGGAGAAAAGGAAACAACAATGCCAATATGCTAACTCAAGCACGTACTGGTCCTTCAATATACCACTATCAATGAAACATCGACTGTTGTAGCTTACTGGAAAGTATATATTAGTCAATTAAATGATGAGATCAATCCTTAAATAATTATCAAGATGAAAATAACCATACCCAAGTTTAGTAACTAATTTCAATTCCACTGTAACCTCAAATGCGACCCCTGAAATTTAATATTAGACTACTATAACAATGATATTATTCCACTATAAAAAATATTGGTTAAGAAAGATTCGAGGATAGAGCACTCATAGCCTCTTTGATTAATATGCGATAAATTTTAATTGTTTTAGGCTTATTGTTATCAAATCTTCAATGTGATTATCCTTTGTATGTAATGCTTCAGAAATGATCTTTTTTGACAGTCTGCAATAGGTCACTATTAAGTAGAAGTAAGCTTACAAGTTATTGAAAAATAACACTCCAATCATCAATAACTTGGAGTAGACCTTAGATGATCCTCATGACCTAGACAAATTGTTGAAATAAATCCCACAACCATGCAATAGAAATCTACAAAAAATGATTAAGATTTTGTGAGTTATATATGATTTGATTTAATTATTCCAAGTCTCTTATATTATCAAATTTTATCTATCAAAACCCTTCCAATTATGAGTTTTAGATCAAAGATGTGTTCAGTCACCCGTCAGGCTCATGTTAAGGAGAAAAATCAACATGTTTATTTTTAATGATGTATGCTCTCTGGTACAAGCTATGTTATTGTTGATACACCTCACATTATTTAACCTATCAAAGAAGTAACTGCGATCAAGCTGCAAATAAGGATGATAAACGAATATTATTTGCAACCCTGAATTATTTAGGGACACATGGCTTACAACACACATAGTCCTAGAAATCAACAAAAGGAAATGTTAGATTGAAGTGACAGTACATAGCTAAAGCATCGATTGTTGTTTTTCATTGATTACAAAGGCCAATGAATTACCTTGTATACTAATATTACATTTGACATGGTATTATTAATTCTATACTTATTTGCAAGAGTTTTGTACATGTAACTGACTAGAGGTTTAATGGGTTTTGGTTCTTCCAGCTCGTAGCAATTAGGGTATAATGAGTAGTAAGTTGGGATTGTTGTTTGGTTAGGTTAATAGGTCTAGTTGGGTCAATGTTGAGATCAACAATTTTGTTTTTGGATCATGCATTTCATGCTTGTATACCTTGAAAATATACATCAAATTCAATGAAATAACCCTTATTTTCAATGAGAAAATTCCATTGCATGAAGGATTGGTGATCTATTGAGAAAAATCAATGTTTTTTTAAAATCATAATTTTGTGGTAAATTTGCAGGTTGTTGCATCCATCCAAACAATTTTTATTGCATATCATACAAGGAACAAGAGGAGGTGAGGGATGAGGGGTGAGGGGGCCCAACTCCAATCCAGTTCATCAGATGAGGATAGGAGGTGATGTGAATGCTCCAATGCTCCCAATTCTCCCAACAATGTCATTGAAAATGACATTGTGGTGGAAGATCATGCTATCCCACCATCAACCACAAACCCACCTTCAACCATAGTGCAAGGTGCAAGTTCAACAAAGAAAATCAGTGACATAAGAGGTTGGACAAAGAAATACATGCTATCTACAATTGATGCCATCAAGTTTAATGGATTTCAATCTGTGCCTCTACAAAGAAAACAACGTATTGCTGCCTCTAACATACATTGTTGGATAAATGGGTCGACTAATACAAAGCACATAGATCTTGTTATAGTAGTGACTGAAGAAGAGGAGGACGAGGTGGTTGAGTCGTGTAAGTAGATAGCCTAATTTGGACATGGGTTAGAGCTTATACAACTTAAATCCACAATAATTCAAATCTGCCAGGGGAAGCGAAACCCCTTCAAAGTTGGTTTCCTGGTAAATTATGGTGGAGTAGGTTAAAAAAAAACATCTAGACCTTGTGCTACATACAACCAAGCGATGTTTCAGAGAAAGTTCTTTAAATATATGCCTGCAGTTGTGTCCAATTTCTATAACACTCTTTCTACTACATATGAGAAACACTCATATGCCCCAGACCATATATGGAACTATGATGAAACAATATTACAGGCAGGAAGGAATTGTGGTATGCATATAATTTCCAGATAGGGAGAAAAAATGTGCTTAATATTTTTCCTAAGATAAGGGAGTGGATCACTATTCCTTTTTGTGTCAATACAATTGGTTCTTTAATCCTAAGATTTTTTCAATTCAAAGGTAAAACTCAACTAAAAAACTATATACAGAATTATGAACCAAGTGCATACATGGCTGCATATCCTTATTCATGGATGAAAAAGGAACTATTCTTGAATTGGCTTTGTCACTTTGTTGCATCTGTACCAGGAGGTGTCTTGTATGAAAGCAAACACCGACTGATTTTAGATGGCCATGGAATCCACACGGTTGTGCAGACAATTGAGGAGGCCAGCAATTTGGGCATTGACCTATTAACATTATCGGCTCATACCACTCACAGATTGCAACCCATTGATGTCAACATGTTTGAGCCTTTCAATAAATATTTCAGGGTTGAGCGAGCTTCGTGGATGGAAAATAATCGAGGGGTGGAAGTAAAAAGGTTTGATTCAAAGGGCTCTCACACCTAATATCAAGGCTGGATTTAGGAGGACTAGTATATGTCCACTTAATGTTGATGCTCTTATGCATGATATTGGTTGTAGACAAGAATTTTATGTGGATGGTCAAGAAGTAGTGAACTTACAAGACCACGTTGATGCCAAAGAAGATGTTATTGCTGCTAAAGGTATACTGTCCCTTTTTTAAGGGAAATTCTATGGTGATGATGATGAACATGTGAGTGAGACATGTTTCAGTCATGAACCAACTGTTAATAATATGGAGGTTGTCACACCCACTGAACCACCTGCCAATTTTGCATGTGATATTCCATATGAGGCAATTGATCATGCGAATGAAAATGTAAACTTGATTTCAAATGATAATGCAACATGATTAAACATTGAGAAATTGAGCATGCGCCTTCACAACCATTAGAGTTGAACAACAAACTTGTTTATTATTTTGTGGAAAATGGATCACTGGAAGAGGAGCCTATTCAGCATGAAGTGCCTAAAGAAGAAAATGATGGGGGCCAATCAGTTGTCCCATGGGTTGAAAGGAAAGTTTCATGTCTTCTTGAGGAGCATGGGATAACAAAGCAAAGAATACTTGGTGCATTCCTAAGGCTACCAATAGAGAGAGTGAAAGCCTCACCAAGGAACTCAACATTAGATTGTCTTCGTTTGAGGAGTTTCACATTTTTTGACATCTGAACATTATATGAATTTATTATTTGAATTTGAACATAAAAAAAGATGAAATTCAAGAATCTAAAAAGAGAAAGAAGGAGTTTTCCAAGGAAAAGAGAGTTGCAAGGATTGCAACAGCATAAGCTAGAGCAAAGGAAAGGTTGGAAAGACAAAAAGAAAGGGTAGATAAGGAACATAAAAAAAAAATGGCAAGGTAAGAGAGGGAGGAAAGAAAGGTTCAACAAGTGTTGTAAAAAGGAGGAGGGGTGACAAGCAGGGAAGGCTATGGTCCAAGCCAGTTTGAGGCAAATACGATGATTTCTAACATCTGGACCACATTGCAGAGCATACATCATCATACCAAGCCCTAATTAACATCCAATTCCCCTACTATCAGTCAGGGGTTATGCCCACCTCTTATACCCCTACGAGTGTAGGTTTACATCCTAACTATGTTTATAAGATTCTTGTAATCAGTTCTAGGGTTAGTAACACAAGTGGACACTTGGGCTACTCAGTCCCTCCATGGCTACAAGAAGAAAATTAGAGTCAAGGTATGGAAAAATTCAGGCACATCCTAATCAACAAATCATGGGTAGTCCACCATAGTTTGGTCAAACATGCAACTCAACAATTTTGGGCAATGCGAGAAATGGAGGCCATCAAGAATAGGGGTGGCATGAATTAATTTTTGTAACCAAATCGCAATGTGGACTTTGTAAGGATGTAATATATTGCATGGCTAATATAATAGTTCATGGTTTGTGGTCCATTTCATGCTTAATAGGTTGCATGGTTAATATAATATTTCATGGCTCATAAATCAGGTAAGAAATTCTGAAGACAATTCATGTATTAGGTTATCTTATATCATTGTTGCATTCGAGGAAGGAATTAGACCTTTAATCTGTTATGTCCATGGAGCACACCTTTTGGATTGGATTCATAGTAGAAGCTACACTACTAAAGACCAACTTATATGACATAGATGTTGTTCTTAAGCATATAAGACACATGAAGACACTAAATTTAGCAATACTTAATGAGTTAGATTTGGAGCCCATAATTTCTATTTGCATTGCCAAATTTAGTGACTACCAATGGTATGGTGGATTCATTTATATACTTGTTTCAATGCAAATAATTGACATTTTTGTTGAAAATTTCTAGAAACCTTGATGTTTTTAAATCCTTCAATATTTATCACCATCCTTGAGAAAGCATAGTTGTTGGCTTAATGGGGCCTGACCCAGGTTCAAAGTTAATTAGCCAAACAAATCCCTGTACTACTGGCCCTTTCGGCAACAGTCCATGGAGCGCAGACTGAGATCTCACTCAAAGTAGTATGGGAGGGTGCTAGAACCAAGTTTCCACACCCTTGAGATGTCCGATAGGTTCAACTGGTCCCACTATTTGACCCTGCACGCAGGTCACTTCATGCACTTCTCTCTTCCTCATGGGCTGATACATTGCCTTCGCGTAGCCCTAACTAGGGGCTGTGGAGCTTCCACGTTGCTAGAGCCGTGCTCTGCATTGTTAGCCAAGATCTTACTTATCTTCCTATACTAGTTAATTACCTCCATGTACTTGGATGTCTTACGTTATAATTATTTATAAAAAACATTCATATAAGTTCGCACAACAAATAAATAGTATACTTGCAAATTATGCCCAATCATATATCAAAATAGGAAAAGATGCATAGAAATATGGTAAGCTTCTCTTTATTGATTCTTCCACCAGTTATAAACTCAACTTGCCCTGCGCACTCAGTTGTAGGGGTCCCCGCACTTAGCTGCGGACTACTAGGCCTCTGTGCACTTAACTGCCAAGCCTTCCCCTACTCTATGACCCAAAGACACACTTTACACTATTACTCAATCACTTAGACTTCTCATGCTCTTATTTTTTCTTTTTCTACACTTAGAGCCTCACTCTATTTATACAATCCCATGGTTTGCGGACCGTGGGTAGGTCTTATTAAGCTGACATTACATTACAAAATGAGGGCGGACAACCCTGTGACTCTATCATAATTTCGTGCTCCGCACCCACAATTCACGGAGTTTTACAAAAATATTTGGTCAAAACTTAGGCTTTAAGCCTCAAAACGTTCCTTGGGGGGATTCCATGCCCAACTCGCCCCTCAAGTCACTTTGTCGGCACGGATATCTTCGTACGGAGTCCTTCCAACTTGGCTCGAACTACTGCAAGGTTAGCAGTGCACTGAGCTACTACCTGCTGGATCTGCTGCATGTGTTGTTCCAAGATCGCGGTGTCGGAAGTGCTTCTTTGTATCTATGCCTGTATCCCCTGCATCTTTTTATAGTCCCGTGCCTTATTTTGGATCCTTGGATTGCAAAGACTGTGCTTCTGCTGGCTAGTCAGATAGTTGGGCCATTCGTGTAGGGCTTTAATTGGCTGCCATTCACTTTGCATGGGAAAGGATCCCCATTTAGTTTGACTAGCTATACCGCGCCTTTGTCTGTGACCTTCTTAACAATGTATGGTCCCAGCCAATGCATTCTGAACTTTCCCAGGAATTTATCAAACTTACTGTCATACAGCAACACTAAATCATTTACCTGGAAGGTGTGCAACTTAATATGGTGATCATGCTAGGCCTTATCACACTACTTTTGCACTTGCTGATAAAAGCCAGTGAGGAACTATTCATCCTCAAGTTCTTACAACTGTGCGAGCCTTTCTTCCAAGGCTTGGCGGTTTGTCATACTTGTGAGTACTACTATGCGAAGACTAGGTACAATATACTCCATTGGCATGACAACTTAAATGCCATAAACCAACCGAAAAGATGTCTGTCCCGTCAGTTTCTTGCATGTTGTCCTATAAGCCCATAGTATTGGAGGTACACATAGGTCCCAATCGCTCTGCTGCGCATTGCAGACTTTGGTTAGCACAATCTCTAGTATTTTGTTGAATGCTTCCACTGTCCCATAGGCTTGTGGGTGATACGGTGTGCTTGTCTGATGATACACCTAGAACTCTTTTGTTAGCACGCTGATGGTTTCATTTAGGATATGTGCACCATGATCACTCATTAAGATTTTTGGATAGCCAAATCGAGTCAACACGTTTTCAAAAAAAAACTTCACAGTTGTGGTAGCCATATAGTCTTTGACTGGCTGTGCTTCCGCCCAATGAGTCAAGTACTTTGTCGCGGTGATAATGTATCGCACACCCATTTTTCCTTGAGGTTTGATAGGTCTTACAAAGTCGATTCCCAACTTTTTGAAGGGCTGCAACGTTATTTGTGGATTCAAAGGAATTTTGTTCCTTCGCGATGGTTTACCTATCCTTTGACATATATCATAGGCCTTATAATGTAAGTTTGAATCTTGATGAAGGGTTGGCCACCACAACCCTGCGCAGAGAATCTTTTGTGTGGTCACTCGTCTTGCATAGTGTCCTCGTGCAGTTCCCCCATGCATTCTGCGAGGATCTGACTTCGTTCAAATTCAAATATGTACCTTCGCAGTATCTCATCATTACCCATTTTGTATAGGTGTCCCGCGATTGTCCATTTTGTACCTTTGTAGTATCTCATCATTGCCCATTTTGTATAAGTGCCTAGTTCCTTCTTCTGCTAGATAGAGTATTCCTTCAGTGCAGTTCCTGTTGTCAGAAAGTGGATTATATCTTCAAAGTGTCTGTCTGCTATGCGCACATCAAAGAGTTGTGTGTCAGGTAATCCTTCCTCCAAACTAGTAGGTGCCTCTCTCGTTTCAATACACGACAAATGATCCGGTCCCGCGTTCAGGCATCCAAGCTTCACCACGACCTCAAAGTCATATTCTTGGAATAATAGGAGCCACCTTCATATGCGCCCCCCCAACACAGGCTTGTTAACCAAGTATTTTAGTGTGGAATGGTCTATATACATCTTGAAATGTCCCCCTAGCAAATAGTGTCGATATATTTGGAGCATGTACACCATAGCCAACCCCTTGCATTCGGTTGTGGAATAGTCCTTTTCTACTTTTGACAACCTGTGACTTGAAAACGTGATAGGGCGATCCAAGCCCTCTTCACCTTCTTTTCTTAGCATCGTTCCCAACACTATACATGATACGTCAACATGGACATGAAAGACCAGGATTAGTGCAGAGGCTAATTTCTCTTTTAGTACATCCAGGCTCTTCATGCAATCATCATTCCAATAGAATGTGACATATTTTTTCAACAGTTTGTCCATTGGCATGGTGATCTAGGCATAACTTTTTATGAACTTACGGTAGTACCCTGTATGTCCCAGGCTAGTGCGCAACTGTTTAATACTTCACGGTGGTTCCAAATTTAGAATTACTGCAATCTTTGTGGGGTCTACCATTAGTCCCTGTTTGCAGACCACATGTCCCAACAGATTCCCAAAGGGAATGAGGAACATACACTTTTTGAGGTTCAGCATGATTTGATGTCATCGGAAAGTATCCAGCATCAAGCATAAGCTCACTACATGGTGCTTAACCAATCCAAATACAGTCCAATCATCCAGATAGACCTCCAGGAATTTATGGATATACTCTTTGAATGTTGCAACAACTATGTGTGAAAAGATGGCCAGCGTGTTCTTCAACCCAAACGGCATAACGGTGTATTGAAAGTAGCCCCACTCAATCTCGAAGGTGGTCTTGCTCCTATCTTTCGGCGCGATTTTGATCCGGTGGTACCCTAAGAACCCATCAGTAAAAGAATATGCTTCTTGCCCGCCGACATTTTCTAATACTTCATCTGTGAATGGAGTTGGGAATGGGTTGTGCACACAGGCATCATTCAGTTTCCTGAGGTCCACACATATTCTTATCTCACCCTTCTGCTTCTTCTCCTGGACTACTATAGGGCTTACCTAGTCGGATTCTTCCACTAGCTCAATGATTCCGGCTGCGAGAATTTTGTCTAGTTCTACGTGGACCTTTTCCTTGTACTTCGGATTCAAAAGGTAAGGCCTCTGCTTAACTGGCTTCGTGCCAGGTTTTAGGGTGCTCTTCATCATCCCTATATCGCTAAAGATCCCCTTTAAGTTTGTGATCTTGGTCGGGAATAAGTCTTGGTACTTGTGGAGTAACTTAGCGACCTTATCCACCGTGGTGTCATCCCAATAGTCACCGAGCATTGCATACTTTAGTTCAACCTCCGTACCGATGTTTATCTGCTTTGTCTTTATTGGTGGGGTTATGTCAGGGTCTTCAATCAATGACCCTTGAACCTCGTGATAGCATTCAGTTTCTAGAATGTTAACTTTTCGTGGATCTTTGTCGTCTTCTTCAAAATTTACGTTATAACACTCTAGTGCACAGCTCAACTGGGTTGCCCATTCAAGCTGAAGCACTTTCATTTACTTCTCAGGTATTTCAAAAATAACTGCTTTTATTGCTTGTAGTGCATCATTAGTAGTATCCCACCAATGATCCTCAAACATGAAGGTTAACAGGAATCCCTCGCACAAGATATCCCATTTGTTCGTGCCATGGTAGAGCTCCATCCCTATATACCAATTCATGGGTATAATATCCAGGGTATGACAGAACAAGTGCACCCACTCAGGTTGTGGCTCTTCCCCATAGACCTTTGTCATTTTGCGAGGTGTGCACATGGATCATCCTGTCTATCATACTTGTCTTTTAACCACATCTGAGGCTTCCAAAATAGCATGCGCATCATCCTTCTGCATTCGCGCTGGTCCTCAAAACTTCTTTGGTGCGTACCCCACCATCTTTCAGGTGTAGCTCACAGTACCCATTTCAGAGCATGGAAGTGTTTCTGTTCCGGCACTTCTCTTTCATATCTGTTCAGGAAGTCATCCACCTTGCTTAACCCATCATACATAGGCAGATCTCTTACCTATGTTGCTACGTAGTGCAATGGCCTCGTGATCATGTTACAGTTGAGCGTCGTTACCTCGTGTAACTGGTTCTTCCATCGTTCTATCTCCTTGTTAGAATCTGATGTGTAGGAGCTTTCGCACTCCCATGAGATTCAGCTATCCATCGTTGGATTTACCCAGTCTTGCTCCCGCGTAGTTATCTTGTAGATGCAGTCCATACCGTCATCACTATCATAGTCACACACTAGCTCCGTGTAGTGCGATTCTTCTGTAGGGTCTAAAGGTACCACTACACGCAGAGACTTTTTCTCAAAGATCATCTTGCGCTTCTTTAGATTTATCACTCCATTCATGTCAGTGGCCCAATCTATTGCCAATAGCGTGGGGAAGTGATTGCTGTCATCAACAATCTCTATACCTTAGAAATCTACTAGTGCGCTTGCTCCTTTGATATCTACTGTGATTCCCTGCAATCTCCCCATAGGTAGGGTCTTTTGCTGGTTCGCCATTCGCAGTTAGATAAGAGACCATTGCAATGCAGGCCTGCCCGTGCCCTCCCATGTCTACTGTGGTAGGATGTTCGCATCCGATCCTAGATCCATAATCACTTGGTACATCTCATATTCCCCAATCTACATGGTCAATCTCATCTCCCTTCTTATTTGTGTCGTGTGCTTCCCAAGCTTCCGAACTACGCACAGTTCTCCTGGTGCAGTCTCAGCGCATCTAGTTATGAGTTCTTGTAGCCTCTTTATAGCCTTGCTGTCACGCAGTAACTTCATGCATGTCTCCAAGAGCATAGTGAGCATCGATGGGTCCATTTTCGGCTCCAAATTGTCTTTACTTCCTAAAGTGGAGGCATCAGCGAAGCTCCTCTTAGCTTCCATGAAGGTCTCCCTAGTGTGCTCCAAATCAAATTTTGGTTCCTTTGTTGGAGCCTTGCGAACCCAGATACTTTCTTTAGGCTGCTTGCCTTTGTCATCCCCTATCGTAATTCCACTCTAGAGCATGATATTTACATTAAGGTCTTCCTCGCTCGGCTCAGACCTCATCATTTGTAGGTTCTGAGTCAGGGGAGGTTGGAGTGCTCCTTTATCGTGCAACCTCGCTATCAGTGTGGGACAATCCTTCATCTCATGATTAAACAATGTATAATACAAGCATGATGGTCCTGTTGGATTCATACAATCATGGGCATAATGCCCTGGCCCTCTCCAATTGTAACATATTAGTTGTCCACGACCTCTTCTTGGTCCCCCTCCACCTCGGCCTTGTCTGCACCCTTGAAATCTGGTGCGTGCCATTCTTGCGTTTTGATCGAGGGGCCGTGTTTTAGCCTGCACCCTATAAGTAGGAGTTCGATCCATCATCAGCTCATAACTTCTACAGGTGTGCTCATCATGTCCTACTGACCTACAGAATCTACAGAACAACTATTGTAAATTCTGCATATACTTCTGTAATAGATGGCGGTTATCTATAGCATTCTTTCCTCCTATCTGACAAATCACGCACCATGGTGCAGGCACCACACTTGGTCCTACTTGTGCCTCTGGTCTTAGTGGCATTGATGCTCCTCCTGCAAGGTAATTCGCAAACACCAAGCAGTGGTCCTTGTCATGTCGCTGGCCCTTGCATTTTACGCACCATACCTCATCGTGCATCTCTGGGTGGGTTGTCTTATCTTGTTTCAAGCTTTGCATCTCAAGGCATAGGTTTTTCAACTGCGCGTGAATTTACTGAACTCCCGGGTTGGGATATTGTATCAAGGTCTCGTGCAATATCATCACGACCTCCAAGGCGTTGGCCTGAGTGCTTAGCCTCTATTGCGATAGCGCGTTCCGTAGATGTGGCGTTAATGATGCTACAAACCATTCGAGATGTTGCCCATCTGTTAATGTCACGTTTGCTTCATGAATTGTGCACTTCAATCTTTGATCCAACTCCCATGGGGTCTTTCCTGGTAGAATTGTGATTTCCTTGAATCCAATGATTGACTGTGCCTCTGACTTTGGCCTGCTAAATTCTTTGTTTAGTACAGCTTGGATATCTGTGATCCCTGCATTCGGATTGTCATTGGAATGCTTAATGTATCAGGTTAGCACACAATCCTGCAGAGCGTTGACTAAGGTTGACTTCTTTATATTGTCTTCCATGACTCCCTGTGCTTCCCGTACAACTTTTAGCATGAACCAAAACTGGTCCAAATCTTCATTACCTACTCCCTTGAACACTGGTAGCTTTATGATGCTTGCCATACTACTTCGCGGTGGTGGCGGAGGTGGTATGGGTGAAGACGGGGGTGAAGATGGTGAAATTGGCGATGGTGTGAGTGGGGGTGGTATGCACGGAATTCTTTGTCTTATCGGATTGATCACACTTCTTGGCAAGACCTTCACGAGCTCTTCTTCTCCCCCTCATGGAGGTGAAATCAAGTGGCTAGTTTCTAGTTTTGTGCTACCTTTGTTTCTGTAGATCCTCCCACTTCGCATAGCCCCAAACATCAATTTATTTGCATAACCCATTTTTCACACAGTAGCATTTTAATCCAAGTGTTCAATGATTTAACGTACTTACCTCGTGGTCCTTTGAGAAAGTGTCGTTCTTCCTTGCTATAACTGATTGAAGTATCTACCGTGAATTCGATGATGAATCCTCCTATGATTCAATCGAGCCAGTGATTGACTGCACGTGATATTATCTTCTGATGCTTCCAGTCTGCCCACCAATTATCGAGTCCACACAATAGTTTTGTCAAGTTTACACCTTCCTTGGCTATCTACTAGCTTCATAATCCACTCATACGACTCAGTGGGGAAGGATGCAAAGAAAATTTCGTGTATCTCTATATATAAGTAGCAGTCTAACTACTCTTCCTTTGATAGTCGCGGATTCCTATTTTCCTGCACCATGAACTTGTGAATCTTCCCGTCCAACCAATATTCAATTCCTTTCTTTGTCAGATTCCAGTGATATGACATCAGACATCTCTATGCAGGTCCCGGTCCCGACAACAAAAACATTTGTTAGCTTGATGGGGCCTGACCTAGGTTTTGAGTTAATTAGCCAAATAAATCCCTTTACTACTGGCCCTTTCGACAACAATCCACAGAGTGTGAACTGAGGTCTCACCTGAAGTAGTATGGGAGTGTGCTAGAACTAGGGTTCCTCACCCTTGAGATGTTTGAGAGGTTCGACTAGTCCCACTATTTGTCCCTGCGTGTAGGTTACTTCGCTTACTTCCCTATTCCTCACGACTTGATACACTGCCTTCGTGGAACCCTAACCAGTGGATGTGGAGCTTCCACGCTGCTAGAGCCGCGCTCTGCGTTGTTACCTGAGATCTTACTTATCTTCCTATACTAATTAATTACCTCCACGTACTTGGATGTCTTACGTTATAATTCTTTATAAAAAACATTCATATAAGTTCGCGCAGCAAATAAATAGTATACTTGCAAATTATTCCCAATCATATATTAAAACAGGGAAAGAAGGAAAGAAATATGGTAAACTTATCTTTATTGATTCTTCCAACGGTTACAGACTCGACCTACCTTGTGCACTTAGTTGCATGGATCTGCACACTCAACTGCAGACTACTAGGCCTCTGTGCACTTAGCTACAGAGCCTTCCCCTACTCTACGACCCAAAGACACACTTTACACTATTACTCAATCACTTAGACTTCTCATGCTCTTAGTTTTTCCTTTTCCACACTTGGAGCCTCGCTCTATTTATACAATCCCATGGTCTACGAACCATGGGTAGGTCTTATTAAGCCGACATTACATTACAAAGCGAGGGTGGACAACCCTGTGACTCTATCATAATTTCATGCTTCGTGCCCGCAATTCATGGAGCTTTTACAAAAAATATTTGGTCAACACTTGGGCTTTAAGCCCCAAAACGTGCCTTGGGGGGATTCCATGCCCAACAATAGTGCATTGAGGATTGTAGATGATAAAAATACCATTCTCTTATACACAATTAAATCCAGTTTTACTTCCTTATTCTCACATTTTGTCATCACTTTTCGTTAGTTTCTTTCTAATATTGCTTGTTTTAGTTGAGACCTTTTCTTCATTTGAGAATGTTTTTTAATGGCCATTGTAATGGTTAAGGATTAAAGGTAGATGAACTAAATTCAAGAATTTGAACTCTATTGGGAAGGTACATTTTAGTTACTCTTGATTGGAAGCAGTGAATCCTATCATATAAAGTGGTTTTGAAAATAATAATTTCCTTATATACACAATTTTAATGGCCATGGAATTAGAGTTGGTTATGTTTTTGTTATGATATGAAAATTATTTCTGTTTCATTGTGAAGATCCAACTACAACAAGTATGACCAGGATAATCATGCACTGGTCTAAACACTTGAGCAATGGAAAAAATATACCATTCGTAAAGAAACTATCTTACACAATGACCATTGCCTTTATGAGAAACCTAAAAAAAAATCAATTAAAAATTCTAAGTTAACAAATTAGGGGAGGGACACTGTTCTTCTTGGATTGATTTTTTTAAGGATAATTATGCAAATAATTACACCATTAAAAATAAATAAAGCAATGGAAATATTATACCATTGGTAAATAAACTAGCTTACACGGTGACCATTGCAAATAATTAACAACAAATAATTACACCATTAACAGTAAATAGAGAATCACCCTTCCCCAACTATCTAGAAGTCAAAGAAAAGAATATAAATATCATCTGATTATTGTCTCTAAAGAATGTATGTCAGGTACACATGAGGCTATTGACAACTAGTAACACAACATTAGGTTACTTCTAGAATTACCTTAATTCAAATCCTATAATACAAAAACGAGAATAATAATTTAAGATATAAATAAATGCATTACATATATGGCATCCTGTTAGTGAAATAAAAACTGACTAAAATTGATTTCACCTAGCCACATAAAAAATTTAATCTAGATATGTAGAGAGTTATTCTTGTTCACATGGATGGGTAACTAACATATGGATTAGTTTCTCTTCAATCGACTACATGCCACTAAGTCAATGTCAGAAAAGGGTATGGTTCACATTGACAAAATTTCACTTTGATTACCTAGATGGAAGCATCTAACTCCATCAAAACTTTTTGTTATTAGACCTACTATGTTTCCATAAGCTCTATGCATTGGGTTTCTTTACTCCAACTATTAGCAGCCCCTTTAGTCCAACTAAGGAATACAATTCTAAAGATATATAATCAAAAGAGTCATATGAATGTTAGTACATTAAATATAGAGATTTAACAGAGAAAAAAACAATTTGGTGCATCCTGTAGATAATTCCACAAGAGATTATTTTGACACAAGAAGAGGCCATGAATTGTGTATCTCGTAGGCACAGGCTCAAGCCCAGACACAAATTACACAAAACCCAACATAAAAACATACAGGTAATATATTATACTCAGAGAAATCAAAGAAGATAACAAAAAAAGTGGAAACCAGAGGAAATATTCCAACATATACATGCACAAAGCAATGGTAGTGTTTTTTGAATAATCTTGTATTGAACACTGGCCAAAATAAACAAAGGATTTTCAACAGAGAGAAAACCCAAATTCGGTGCATTTTTCCAAAAACTCTCTTTTTTCCGGTGCATTTTTCCAACTGTATTCTCCTTTTCCTGGAATCCACAAGAGATTCATTTGACACAAGAAGAGGCAATGAATTTTTCACCTCATAGACACATACTCGAGGCCACACACAAATTACACAAAATCCAACACAAAAATCCAAAGGTAATATATTATACTCAAAGAAAGAAAAGTAGATAACAAAAAAATGGAAACCAGAGGTAATATTCCAAGATATACACGCACAAACCAATGTTATAGTTGCTTGAATCATCTTGTATTAAAAATTTCCTAAATAATCAAAGGACTTTCAACAAAGAAAAAAAGTTGAATTCGTTTCATGGAATGACCCAAATTTACATTCAATAGAGAAGAAAACACAATTCAGTGCATTTTTCCAATAATATGCTCTTTTTGCTGGTACATTTTTTCCCAATCATATGCTCATTTTCTAGGAATCCATGAGAGATTCTTTTGACATAGGCAAAGTCCATAAATTGTGCACCCTGTAGACACAACCTCAAGCCAACACACAAATTACACAAAACACACAAATTACACAAAACACACATTTTACACAAAACCCACACAACAAATTTACTAAAGGTGTTTAAAAACACAGGAAGATAAGCTGGACAAAGGCACAATAATCCATCTGGCCGAATGTGTTTAAAAGCACAAGCAGAGATGCTAGTAGGACAAGTGTCCTACCTTCCAGTGATCGTTTCCTCGGCTTCCTCCATACCAGCACACCACAAGAACCTCAAGTGCTCCAAAAACCTTAGTTGCAATTCCAAGTTGCACATAGTGACCTGCAAGACAAGAAATAACATTGTTGTGGAGTTAGAAATCTGAAAACTTACATAAAACAAATGAAATGCTCTAAGGTTTTTAGAAAAATCACTAATCTAGCCGACAAAAACCGTCTGGAGCACGAGAAAACCATATCCAACACCAAGTTGAATGCAGATGAATACCCCAGTTGTTAGTGCATGATGAAGAAGAAAAACCAACCCAATAAACCAGACAAAATGGCGTATCACAACTGAACAACATCTTGAAAAAGCATCATAACTTCCCCATAACCAATTATCCACAACATCAAGAATGGTGATGATTGTAACCAGCATTGCAGTAGGCTGTGCAAGTACCCAAGAGACAACATAGTAAAAGACTAGGCCTAATCAGAATAACATGCCACATTTGAGAGGCCTCAAATACATGACTCGAATAAAACCCTAATGCTCCCTAAATGGGCCAGATCAGTAACCATGTGTTGTGGATAGGTGGTTGCATGTGAAGGACAAGTTTCGTATGATGACCAACATCACTTACATGGCATGGTGAGGTGTGAGGTGGGAAGCATTGGGATAATGGCGTATCACCCCTAGGAAACACTAAATCACTGGTTTATTCTGCATAACAAGTATCTTGGAAGGTAATGATGGAGGGGATGCTTTGTGAGGTCTACTCACAAAAATATTCAAATAAAAAAAACTTAAAGGGTGATGCCTAATTTGTACTATAAATATATCAAGGCTCTAATGATTTTTGCTCTAAATATAACAAGGCTTGGATTTTGAGTGTGAGCTCCTTGGAGTGTGGAAGTTAATTGTTGAAGGTACATGGAGTGTGGAGCTCATCACAATGAACTAACTCATTAGGCAAAGATTTGCACTCCTGTGCAATGAGCTTCCAAATACAGATTTCATTCCATGCTAGAAACTATTTGTGGGTTCGCCGACATCACAAATCCCTTTAGATCAAGAACATTGAAATCCTTTCCTCATTGGCCTTTAACGAAGAACAAGGGTCTATTGTACTTTGGTTCCTAGTACAAAAAAACAAATGTGTGGAGAATGCATGATTGGAAATGTATCAAATCTATCATGGCACTTGCCTCCATTCCTCCCTCTACTTCCCGTCAAAGTTGTCATTAGGGAGTTGTGTGAGGAGGTATTTTTTTGTACTATTATATTCTAACATCAAGATTGTTAAGTGTTTGGTACGGCTCGAGGCATCAACTACCCTACCCTACCCTTCACATAGTGAATATAAGAATAATTTTATAAGGCTACACCTTTTTCATTCTAGTTTTGAACTAATTTCATTCGTCCCCCCCCTTACTACTAGTTGAGTAGTTTCTTACAAATGGCTATCGGGCTATAGCTCCTTCAATGTATCAAATTCAATCACCTTGAATTTCATGCTAATATTAATTGTGTTTGAATAAGATAGGAATATGGGCTCTTGGTTCATCAGGTGCAAAATTTATTGCCAATGAATAAATCTCCAATGACGTTTCTCAAGTTTATTTGATTTTAAAATATTTTCAAAATCTATAATACAGTTAAGTTCAACTTTTAGCTTTCATACCGATTTACATTAATTGCATACATAAAAAATTATTTTCCTTCATGGAAATCCCAGGAAATATAAATATACAAGAAAGTTGTTCTTGTTGATCTCTCAATTGGCTAAGGCAACCCACATCTACACATCCTTGCTATGTGAAGGCGTTTTAATCAAAGACTTATCTTGTGAATTCCTTGTAGAATGTCGGGCACAGTCATTCTGATTCAACATACTAACTTGTGGGATAAAAAGAAGGATCAAGCTCTTTGTTTATATTATTTACTACCAATGATGAAATATTGTCAACCCGATATATTTTAACTGATTGGTCCATACTCCCACTATAAACAAGAATGCCATTGCAAATTGAAATGTCAAATGTGGCTTTGATTTATTTTATGGGTCTATGTCACCCCGCAACATGGCAAAGCACAAATTCAAATCACTATTGGCATCCAGTCTCCATACATGTATGCTCTTATTCTCAATTTTTCTATAAAACAATTGAGTTGTTAAAGTGTTCACTTTTGTTATATTGCCATTACATTCCTTATGTGTAACAAAACATATTGTAGAGCCAAATTTCAATTATTGTAACAATCCTTTTTAATTATTATTATTGTAATCATAAATTTGTGTTGTCTAATGAATTTGTTCCTTTGAGACATTGGAACATGCTTTCTCCCATTTAATTGATTCCAAAATTGGTCAATAAGAGTGAAAGAAGGAGAAAACAATACAAGTTCTAGCAAAGCAATTATCTATTATGATTGTCCAAGAAAATCAGCGGTTTGGCTAATCAATAAATCCAAGACCTTCATTAACAAGCTCAACCAACTTTCACCACTTGGAATTAATGGAGAAATCTAGATTATTCTAGAATGTATTATTATTAGATGTTTATTGTGATTGTGATGTCTTAGTCAAGTTGTGGGGTTTATTTAGAATGCACATCATGTTTATGAGGAAGTTGTTCCAACTCCTCAACATATTTGTAATTCCTTAAATGTATGATCTTTCTTGCTGATGAATACAAAATGTGCTGAGTGCAGGAACTCTCCAAGATGAGTTAGCCTCACCTGGAGCTACACATTTATTTAATGTCTTGTCCCCTCCTTAATATTTTAAGTTGGTATCCTAGCATTGGTGGTTGGGATTTGAAATCAGATCTTGTGTGAGTCACATGAGGATATTGAGAGCATTGTCTGGCATAAGAGGATCCCATTGTGTGTTTTGTCCCTGCTGAACTCAAGCAAAGATCTACTTGGAATCTTGTGGAATTGGTGTTATATCAATGATCTAAGAACGTTGAAATTGTGTCTTTGTGGTTGCCATGAAAAACGTGTGGATATGGAATTTGGAGCACAAGAGTATTGGACGTTGTGGGTCATCTAAACGAGGAGAAAAATATCTAGTGGTGAGCAGGAGAATTATGTAGAGGTAGCATGTGTTGCAAGGTATGTTGATCTACTTTATATTTTACAAGTAGAAGGAGCTCCAATTGATTCATAGAATTCAATGCTCTATTAGTTATTTTGTTTACCAGGGTGACTTTCATAGATCTAGGGCATAAACCTGATTGGATCAGTTCAAATCAACTTTGAAGGGGTTTGACTTGATGTTGGTTAAGATCTATGTGTGGTCTATATGTGTGTTTGTATAGATGTCAATGAGAATCAAGATCTATTGACCATAGATCTGGGAGGTGGCTCGACTTGTATTTATCGCTCTAGTCTATACACTATTGCCAGTAAGGGGTTTCCATACATTGATTACATGGGGCTATTTTGTTGTGGTGAAATACTGTGGGGTAATTGAGGATCTTATGAGTTCTTGGGGGATGATACTATTTAAGGCAGGCATGATCTAGAGTGATTTATGTTCACTGGACTAGTTGCATTGAGGTTGTAGAGCCATGGAAGGAGAGATGGGGGATTTTCTCCATCTACGACTATTAGAGCCATAGATATCTCTCCCTTATTTGACATATCGTTCTACACAACATATACACACCTTATAGAAGACAAATCTACAAAATAGTGAGTGAATGACAACTTGTAAGCTGTGTGGAGCAGTGTAGAGTTGCGTGAAGATGTCGACTGTAACCAACGTGGGAGTGTGGAAGTAGCATTGATTATTTCTATGTGGAAGAGCAAGATGTGTATATGAAAAGTCACGAGAACTGATTTATCAACTGGAGAGCTGACTTGTGTGTGAAGATACATATTTGCATAGTGCCTGAAGAAGTTGAGCTCGCGTGGACTGTTACCTCAGACTATTGGGATGGGGTCCCTCATGTCTAAGTTTTGTCTCAATTTTGATGTAATATTGTAAAGTATCTGCATTTTTAGGAGTGAATCACGTAGAACATTAAAAGTCAAAGGGGCTTTTAGGATGGTCAAAGCCCCTTATTTTGTAAAGGGATGGGTTGTGTTGATTTCCGCCCATGGTTTGCGGACCATGGTAATGTAATGTAAAATCTATAAAAGGAAGTCATATAGGAGTCATTAGGTAAATTTCTGGAAGTGCATGAATGCGATTTTGAGTCCCTAATTATATATTCTAGTAAAGGGGAAAGCTCCTATAGCTGAGTGCGTAGAGACCTTGGTAAGTCTGCAGTTGAGTGCGAGGGCCCTTGCAGTTGTTTGCGCAGTGTCAAAAGAAGTGTATTCATTGAAGATCTGAAGTAATAAAGAATTTTTGAAGCAATTTTGTGCATTCTCTTTATTTCTATATGGTTCTGTGTCTATGCTTAGTTATGATTCGATTCTCTGTAAGATTTTTTTAATTGCATCGCGAAGGTCCAGATCTACTTTTGTATGATAACTTATGCATATTAGAAGAATTAGGCGAAGCTTGTAGATCTAATTTAATAGAAACCACTTTAAGGCTGTGATTCTAAACATAAGGGTTCGCAAAGGTCATATCAGGCCCTAGATTAAAGAAATGCCTTCATGCTACATAACATTGCCTTTTGGATTCAGAAACCTGGTTCTAGAATCCCCCAATACTACCTCGGGTGAGACTGGAGTTTGCGCTAAGTAGACTATTGCCGCAAGGGCCGGTAGTGTAGGATTTCATTGGTTAGCATAGCTAACTCTGAAGCTAGGTCCAATCCCCCTCAAGGTAACACATACTACACATGGGACTGTTTTCTACCTTTGTTTGACCGTGCCTAGGTTGTCGAGCGTTGTCATCAAGTTGAAGTAACAAAAGAGATGTGGAGACTACGTGTGGTGTTTAGATTACGTTATGAGTTTGAGGAGGAAGAGCTTGATCTAAATAGCATGTGGTAGACCCAATGTGGAAAATCATGGCCAACTACCTATGTGGAAATCTATAGTGTATAGCCAGCAACGTGAACGTTTTTGAAGTTAGCATATAGCCAACATTTCAAGTGAAACTCATATGCTTGAACTATGGATAAACCCATTGACCATTTTCTACAGTGAGTTGATCCACCTATATTGTTTAGTGCAAAAACCAACAAATGGGAGCCAATTGTGCGATCAACATGGTCTTTGTGTGTGGAGAAGTTGTTGAGGAGCCTGTGCTTAAGTAGGAAGATTGATCCTAAGACTGGTACGAGCCTAGGGGGCTAAGTCAACCATTACAAAAAATTGGCAATATGGAATCTAGAGTTGGACGTTTTCATCATCTTTTGGTTGTGAGTCTCATTGTGGTAGCATGTTGGGAGCACATTCAAGAGATCGACTAGCTATAGTAGTGACACTTTTCTACGATAACCAATCAATTTGGTGTTGTGGATTTGAGCCGTGAAATATTGAGAGCGCGACATTTCTAGTGTCCTTTGTGACTTTGAAAATAGGGAATAAGCCTACTGAACCATGAGGTTTACCACTCAGCAATGGAATATTAGATTTACGTGCTATGGTGAAGAATTATAGAAGTGTGAGTAAGCCGATTAAGGAGGCTCAATATATAGTGGAACCAGCTTGGTCAACAAAACTTTGAAGTGTTGGAGATTGCTTTTCGTATAGCTGCATAAAGCTATGTAAGGAGTGACCATTTGAAGACCAGACCCATTGTGGAGGAGCGTGAGAAGATAAGACCCATTAATAGCCACAACTGATTCAGAGAGCCACAGATCATTATGGTTTGGGAGACATGAGTCAAAGTTCACGTTCTTCTAGTAAGTGGTATTTACAATGGCATGGAGCCTCAATAGAATAGAGAAACCTCAGTGTTTGAGGCAGTAGCATTAGCTTGTTATTTCCCAAAGGGGTATATAACCTCCATGGAGCAGAGAGCGATATTTGAGTGCTGGTGTGGAGATATGTTGGCGAGTTTGAATATTCCTATAATATGTGTGGAGTGGTCGAAGTAGTGCGTCGAGTAGTAGACTGTGTTAGTTATATCTACTCACATTGTGGATCTACATATTGAGACTGAAAGGGTGTGTTGAGTGACCTAGTAAGCACTTTCCTGGTGGTGTTTTTTGTTGAATACAAAGTGAAGTTGTGTGACCCAATGTGGTTACTTATATCTCAATTGTGATGGAATTCAGGTGCTCCTTTTGAGGTGTAGTTACTGGATATGGACGAAATTGTTATAGAGAGCTGACTTTTACTTGGTTAGTATAGTTTTATGATTGTTTCACCTATTCATCTGATGCATTGTTGAAAGGAGAAGGATATTACGGGTAGGAAAAGTAAAATAAAACAATTCCGAAGATAATTTAAGAAATCGAGGAGAAGTTATCATAGGGCAGAGGTGGCATATTAAATGCCAAATACAGATTTGAACCAACCGAAATGGAATGCTGTGAGATAGTTGAAGATGAAGGTGTTGTTCACAGTATTCATGTTGCTCACAGTAAAGTAGCATGTGATAGTAAAGAAACTCATTGTGATCCAATATTTAATGATGGATGTACTACAACTTATGAACCACTATATGATGAGGAAAACTCTTCAAGTGAAGGTTGGTTACAAATGTTGCAGGAGAACAAACTAATAGATGGT
This sequence comes from Pinus taeda, assembly GCA_000404065.3. NCBI lineage: Eukaryota > Viridiplantae > Streptophyta > Pinopsida > Pinales > Pinaceae > Pinus > Pinus taeda. The sequence continues at coordinate 27,883 of APFE030081531.1, read as the reverse complement.
TTGTTAAGTGGAAAAGTTTAGTGTGTGGATATTAGCAGTGCCAAGGAAGAAATAAAAACATTTGAAGAAGAACTACAATTCATTAAAGCATGGATTGAAACACCATGTATTGATAAAACCTGCACAAAACTCACAACTACATATGAAGAATCAATGAATGTCAAAGACTACATAAACAATGAGGACAATGAAGAGGTTTATGACATTCTAATGCATTCGGGTCGAGAAGAGATCATACATTAGTATAAGTTAATGTGGCAATAGTCTACTGAACAAGGTATTGAATAATGTAATGATAAAGCATAACATCCCACTTATGTATGCATTAACAAATATACAACAATTGAAGAAAAATTCTAGCCTTAAGGACCTAATAATCTATTGAAAATAATACGAGGACCACAACCCAATTACATCATGCAGTTGAAGAAATTGAGGAAGAAACATCATTATTTAATAGAAATACTTGTAAAAATGAAATTTTAAGGTTAAATTGTAAAGCTTGGTTGAGACTAAGACCAATAGGTGTTATGATCCATTTCTCCATTAAGGGGGTGACTTGGAATTAATGGAGAAATGTAGATTGTTCTAGAATGTATTATTATTATATGTTTGTTGTGATTGTGGTGTCTTAGTGAAGTTCTGGGGTTTATTTAGGATGTAGATCCTATTTATGAGGAAGTTGTTTCAACTCTTCAACAAATTTGTAATTCCTTAATTGTATGAACTTTCTTGTTGAAGAATGCAGAATGTGTTGAGTGTAGGCACTCTCCAGGTTGAATTGGTCTCACCTGGAGTTGCACATTTCTTTCATGTCTTGTTCCTCCTTAATTTTGAGTCCACCCCAATCGACCCTAAATATTCTAAATCAGCTACCTAACATTGAAGATGAGGGTTTTAAGATCAAGTGGAGAAGAAAATAATGTTGGAAAATGAGGCTAGTGCCCAATTAGGAATGAGGGAAATAAATTCTCTAGAAATAGCAAGAGAATGCATGAGGGAACATGCCAAAGAATGAGCTAAAGAACTGTTCCATCTTGCAAATAGAATTTGGAATCGTTCTTATGTTAGGTATGGTGCTCAAACCCTCGTTTCATCCCCACTTGTCCCATGATCAAGTGTGCAATCCAATTTTGGACGTGCTATCATATAAAACTTGGAGACATGGAAGAGAAATCGACATGCAAAAATGGAGTCCAAGGGTGATCTGCTTTTTCAGTTATTTGAAATGAAAACCTTACATGGATACAAATGTTGATATTCAAAACCCCAATATTGTTTTGAATTAGATTCATAGCAGTGTGATTTGACTTAGATTCATTATGCAGAGAGTTTTCTGCAGAGGAAGCATGTGAGGAGGTGGTTGTGTTAAGAAAGTGTGTGTGAAAGAAGCCATGTGGAGGAAGCTGTGTGAAGCTAGTTGCGTGGAGGAAGCGTATGTGTAGGTTGTTGCATGAAGGATTCATGTGTAGATGAAGCTATGCAGAGTTGGCTTGGCAGAGGGTGTGTGCAGAGGAAGATGTGCGGATGAAACATGTGTGGAGACAAAAATGCATGTGAAATGTGGACCCTGCTAAAAGAGGCATGTCTTAATTTAATTAATTAACACTACAAACAAAAACTAATGTTACAACTATTCCCTTTATTTCCAAATTACAGCCTACATTTTTAGATAAATTAAAAACTTATTCTACAATTTTACACATGAATGTTTTTTTCTAATATCTTTGTATTGGTTCTAAATCAACTTTGTTGAAACAAGTCATTTCTAAGCTTCAAAGTGTTGGTTTCTTTTAGACTATGAGAAATGAAATTCAAAGAGACATAGTGGACTTAATGAAGATAAGGGAATTACATTAAAACAAGGGAAGCTGCATGGCAGCTAGTCCCTGCCTTGGGGATTTTGTTAGAAAATTTACGAAGCGTCTCAAGTTCATAGTGCTGGGAGTGTTGTTAAATCGTGGGCAAAGCCGAAGTTCTGGGAGGGACATCCAACCTTCAGCCTACAACCTGTAACCTATCAAAAGAAGAACCCATAGTTTTCCTTTATTACTTGAACTTGAAACCATGTTGCTAAAAGGATAGTTTGATTAGTTAACAGTTTGAGACTTATCTTTCGCAACACTATGTGCAATCCTTACCCTAGTAGGCCAATTGAGTACCCTCCCATATTTTTAATGTAGAAACTGCAATAGATATGCCATTGGATACAAAATCATACACAAGAAAGCACTCACCTCTACCTCTAGAATATCAAAATCCTCTTACCCTCACCACATTTTCATGTCTAAGTAGTGAAAGAGTCTTTAAACCCTCTTGGAATTCTAATTCCTCCTTCTTGAAACTCATTTTACTGATGCTTTTGATGACCACAAAAGACCCGTTTGTCAATACCCCCTTGTAAGCAGCACAATAGTTCTTTTTCCCCAATAGATTCTTTTCAGAGAAATACTGTGTTTTGCAGATTCAATTTCCTCGAGGTTAAATTTTGAATTATCGATACTTAGTCCTGTCTATTGTCTCGTAATCATTTCTAGTCTTCTGCCTTCGTCTTTGAAACCATGAGAATGCGAAAACGGTTGCCAGGATTCCTCGACCTATCAAAGTAATCACAGCCACAATAATGGCAATGCTTGGGGTTTTAAACATTTTGGAGCAATTTTGGCAACTTCTTGAGAAATCTGTAGATTCTGGAATTTTCTGGCCTTATTAATGGAGAACTTCCATTACACATTGCAAGCCCGACAAACTCTTCTCCACAGAGCTTTGAATTGTTTCCATACCTGAATCCTTCTTGCATTCATTTAAAACATGCAACATGCAAGAGAAACCACACTATATCAGCCCATTTTTGGCATAAAAATACACTGGAAACAATTCTTACACTCAAACATTATAATTGCAGCAAGAAAAATGGGGTTCAACAGCCTGGGGGAATAGGACACGTTCATGAACATTTTGCATTTGTGTGGGCTAATATTTGGAACAATGCATTGTATCTATGGTACATAGGGTAGCATTTAATATAGACACTAGCACAAACCCATTTAAAGTTTGGTTACTTAGACACCTTATAATAGAATCAAACCTTACATTCACACATACAAATTGACAATGTGGTGATCCATCAACTCTTTGCATCATGTAGACACATGTGTGCCGTCCATAAAGATGGTGTATTTGGTACATTTACTATGGACACTAGTGATTTAATGGTCAAGTGAGTCAGATGAATATGATATGCATCCCACATTATAAGGAAATCTTACATTCACAGTTTCATTCAAAGTTTCAAATTGTAGGTGCAGAGTTCTATCAAATATTCATGCTTGTATGTTCCTATATATGTAACAGTGCATGAAATGGATCTTCCACGGGGGGATTCTCTTCTACAGTTTCTGGACTGAAGCTTCAGGTTTTCCATGAGCTAAAGCTAGTGTCCAAGCCAGACAATGGACTGGTGCTCCAAATTTGGTTATGTTCTGACATCTCCAAAGTTCGGAGGAAGATTGGCTTGGGCACTTGTTCGGTTGAAAATGAAACCTTTCGTTTAATATAGCCATATCAAAAAGGTACGTTAGAGAGGAGAGTTACATTAGAAATAAAATTATGTTTAGATATAGCCATGTCAAAAAGGTAGGTTAGAGAGGAGAGTTACATTATTGAGGGACACCCTTGCAGAGAAGCGAGTTAATTACCTCCCAACAACAAAATAGTTGAAAACTTTAAACAACCAAATATGCCAAACCTACAACATGTAGCATTATGCTTGAAATCATTTACATTACATGCAGAGTCTTTGCTCCATGGCATTTTTCCTGAACTAGTTCCAGTAAGAAATTACAATCTTGCCAATATGCCTTCCATACCACACTCTCTCAAAACAAAATATCAAAACCTCTACTAACAATTTAGTATAAAGAGAAATGATCCTGGTAAGATGGCACCACTATTGATGGTAGATATATGAACAAATAAATCATAATTGTAAGGCACAAGGTAGCAAAAATGACTCTGATAGATGGCACCACTATTGATGGTAGATATACGAACAGATAAATCATAATTGTAAGGCACAAGGTAGCACACATGACTCTGATTTTTCTTCCTCTCTTTTTTTCTTTCAACTCTGCTCTTCAAGCATTACCTTGAATGTAATTCTGAACCTTGATTGTTTGCAGCTAGATTTGAATTGACAGTTCCATTATCCAGAGGTATTATACCCCATTTGCATTCTGATTCTAGAGGCTCAATCACTTGAATACCTCCATCAGTCAACCCAACGACAAACTGATTAGGCTTTGATGGATGTGCAGCAATCACAAGCGGATAGACATTGCCACTACATATATAAATCAACACAAATCCATGGTATAATTTTGCTCTAAAATGGAAATTCCATTGAACTTTTGAAGTTTTCGATTGTGCTATGAGATAGAGAAAGCTGCTAACCTGCTCAAGCCTGACTGTATATATATGGAAGGTGAAATACGGCAATGTGTCCTCAAGCTTTTTTACTCAAATACTCCAATAGCACCATTGATGAAGTTAACATAGATTAGAAAGCCGTCACATGAGTATGTTGCATTTGAAATTGATGTAGACAGTGAATCATGGGGCGTCCACTACAATGCAGACATGTACAACAATCATGCGTCATTTTAATAGCTTTTTAGATTCTCTGGAAATCATGCTGTTAAAAGATGATACATAAACCAATCTTGCTGGCCAGAGATAAAAAAGTAAGAAACAAGGAAGATACTTGTCTAATTTGTACTGTATAAGATTGCTCACATTATAAGATGTTACAATGAAAACACAGGCTTACATGGCACTAAATCTATAATTAGAGTAATTAAATACAAATAGAAAAGGTAGTGCTATCAAAATTCATAGGATGAGGAGGCTATTAATGTAAAAGGAGTTCTCAACAAGGAAAGAAGCAACAAAGACAAAATACCATCCCCTGACAATATGCCACCATTACAAAAATCAAATATAAATAGTGCTATCAATATTAATGATAGTGGAACGACGGTATCAGTGTAACATGGTGTTATAGACATATTTGGGCACTGCAACCCCAAATCACATATTTCCATAAACCGAGGGCTTCTAAGTCCCTAAAAGTGTTGTTTCATACCCTAAAGGAGCAAGGTCAACTGATTACATCATCTCCCAGAAGTTTTCCATGAAAACGACTCAGAACTGGTCAAAGCAGGACCATACAGACTGCCCAGAGCAAAGGGAGTGATGCATCTCACCTGCCACATGCTAAAAGTGTGATGCATATTGGAAAGCCCTTCTCTAGGGTGCGATGAGTGAGAGCAAAAAAATGGCACAAGCAGTTTTCTAGGTGGAGACCATAAGAATCTTGTAGAAGTTGCTCATTTGACACTTGCCTCCTTGAATTCACCCAAGGATGAGTAAGAGATCATGAATCTCCAAGTGGAACCAAGAACTATTAGAGAGATGACACTAATCAAAATCCTAGAAGTTGACTCACCCCCTTGCAAATATCTATATATGGATCCCTCATCCTAGAGATCCAAGGGTTGGAATTTGGTAATTTGCAAAGAGGTGTTGTTGGTTTCTCTTTGAAGACATTGTTGGGTGATCTTTCTTTGTATGAGGTGAAGAGGGCTTTCAAGCTGGGAGGATGGTGCTGGGTCAGACCAAGTGGTTGTAATCCTCTCTTCTACTACTCTTATCAATAAAGCTATTTGAGTTTTCCTCCATATTATTGTGTATCTCTGAATATTGTGTTGATATATGCATGTGTATGGTCAATATATATCTGATCCTATCTTGTTTAGAGTGATATATCTCTATGCTTTGATGGTATTATGCTGCTGTGATTCTACAAGTACTCTTTGAAGTGGGACAAGTAAGGAAGCAGTGGCAAGATTCTGTCGAAGGGGAAAGGAAACAAGCAAGGGGCCAAGTGAAAGACTGAGGTTGGTAATCTCTGCTTCTTTCTCATCTCTCTCTCATAAAGGAAAACACAAGTAACTTTAGTTTGTTTGTTTCTAAGATAGATACCCATCTTAGTGGGACTAGCAGTTCTGAATAGACACTAGATTTCCCAGTAACAAAATGGCGACTCCAAAGGAGCGCGACCCTTCACTTGGCCAACAGATCCTATATGCAGTATGCCTTGGAATGTCTTGAACCCAAGGTATTCAACTGGTGTGATGCAACACTTCCAGTGATCAAAGAACAACTTACCAAGGTGAAAAACAAAAGATCTAAGAACTTTGGCTATGGTTCTATTCTGACCTCTTTTGCATTGGAGAGGATCCCACTGATGCAGCCCCAGTACATCTCACTTGGCCTGCCACCACCGACTGAGCCACAGATGCAGATATGGGTCGACCTTATGGCTAGACGTGCTAGTCAATCACATGTTTCATTCTCTGATGCTTTCTTCGAGTGGTTCAACCGTCAGCAGATGGCTTATGTCAAGTATCCATATGCTGGGATGGATTTCCAGGGTGACTCGGATTTGGTGCTACCGACTAGCGAGCAGTGGGGTGTCATAGGTAAAAATATCTTACTATATCTCTGTTTATTACTTTTATAATGTTCTTGTGCTTTTTCAAATGTTTATCAAGACTAATCAAAACTCATGTGCTTATGCAGATATCAGGCCTGTGCGACCAGCAGTGCGCCCGCGAGCAGCAGTTGCCGTTCCAGCAGGAGAGGCTGTAGGGAGGACTATTCTTCCTAACCTGGATGTATCTGAGACCTTTGCAGTGTTGTAGGATCAGATTGAGGGTCTTACCCTTGGTATTCTGGATGTGAGGACCGATGAATTTTCCCTGAGATTACAGCGCCATACCATTGGTGTGCCAAGCCGATGGACTACGCTCTTGTGCATGATTGCACAAGCAGTGACTAGTTATCACTAGCACCATTAGATTAGGGTGCCCTCTTACTTTTGAGTTTTTGGGTCATATGATCGATTTTGTCCTAGACATAGAACACTATGTACAAACTATAAACAGTTATATATATTTTTGATTTTCAGAGCTTTATTTTTGCTAAGTTATATGATCCTGATGTAGTTATTGATGAAATGCTTTTCTTTTTACAAATGTTGCAAATGTCTATCTAACACATAATTTGCTAATGAATCAGTTAATGTGTTTAAGTTTCTGCAAATATGTTGATATTGAATAGAATCGAACTGCCTTTCCAAAATCTTGACCTTTAGGAACATACGATAGATAGCCGGGTTCCGAATGGAATAGATGCCGGTAAGCTGTAGAATGACGAGTTTTGAGTCTAGCCTAACGACAAGTCGGCGTATGCCATGTGCGATGGCATCAGAGAGGAGTTCTATCAATACGCTATATTTAGTGATGTTGTTCGTTGATTGACCAATACACACCCCTCTGAAACTCACTAAGTCGCCACTTGGATCAAAGATGGCCCAAGCTGCAGAAGATAGGTTCTGTGTGTAGAGCTATAACTAGGGTCTCTCACACCTCTAATTATTCCACATTAATAAATCAATCTAGGAACATTTTGTTATTGCAAAGAGTAGCTCAATCCGAGGCTATTTGTCCGAGTAATCCTTAGTAGTATAGTGTTCCGAAGATACAAAAGAAAACAAATGCTAAGCGGTAACTAAATTAATCCAAAAGATAGAATCACACAAGACAGTTGATCAGTCAAGGGTACAGAAGCAACAACCCATCCCTCTAGAAACTGATAAAAAGGAAATTAGAGCATGGACTTATAGGTCTGGGAGCTAGGCAGCGTCTTGTTGAGGCTCACTACAGCCTTAGACCTTCTCTCATGCCAAAACAATGAAGGCAGGTAAATAAAATGACAAAAAGTAAAATGGAACAACAAAATGGAAATGGAACAGCAATAAATGGAACAACAGTAAAATGGAACAGCAGTAAAATGGAACAACAGTAAATGGAACAGCAATCGAAAGAACTGAATCTCGCGAGTTAAAACCAACTGATTCACACTCTGATTTTCTCTTCAAGCAAACTAGATAAGATATACTTTATGAAACAACATTCCTTGATAAATTATGGAACAGCAAGCATCAATCATATATACATGTTCTAGTAATCTGAGAATTATGGATGATACAATTATGTTTCTAAACAGAGTAGCATTACTTTCAAGTCCCAACGAGTATTATTTCACATGGATCCAATGACAGTAACATTCATACCGACACTCTGTTACATAAATAGCTGATTAACGACGCAATTCAACCCTGAATAGATCCAATTATACAGTGCAGAGTCATTACATGGAGAAATCATTCATATATTGATCATAACAAAGCATAGCATATCATATGAAAGATGTATCAGATTACTGAGTAATAAAGATAAACAAACCACACACAAATCACAGTATAATGATACAAAAGCAAGTGTCCTTCGGAGCCGGGCCCTTAGCTGCCAATGGTACACCGCCTTAGATTACTCCAGACACAGAGATGAAATAAACACCAAGTCCTTTATATTAATGCATCAACAAATGTATAGCAAAACCAGGTCTCAGTGAGACACGATGATCAAAGTTTTGTTCTGAAACTTAAAATTATAAAAACAGTGGTCCCTTTGCTTAATGACGCTGTTCCTTTATATAAAAGTAACGACGGAGGTATCTAGATAACAAAGATAAGTAAAACAACGATCCCTCAGGATCGGAGATCCTGAGGGATTCGCCAATCGGTTAATCCTTCACTTTTCTTTCTCACGTTCACCGACTCGGTATCCCGCATTCTTTTCTTGGGCTATTCAGCTCTGATTTGCTCGATCTTGTTCGCATCTGGTTCCCCTCTGGAGGGACAGTAGTTGTTCTTCCTCTTCTTTTCGCTTTTGGATGGCAACTCCTTGCTTCCATGTCTTCCTGCATAGAAAAACGACAATTATTAGTAATTGAGCTTCCCTTGTTAATTCTTGCACGTTTTATTACAATCCTTTATCTCCTTTGAATTCACAATGCAGAAAAGGTTACAAATATTATTGAAAAGCCACTAAATTGCTTGTTAAAAGCATACCTTTCAAGTACTCCACACACCCCCCTGCTTACCCTGTTTCATGGCCTCATGGAAACATTATAGTTGACATGCAAGGCGGTGAGAGAATAGGCCGGAGAAGGGATCTCGTGAGGAGGCTGATAACCGTAATGAGCAACTAGATTATCAAAGAACTGATTTATTTGATCTGCAGGCATCTCATACAAGGCCTGATATCCGGGTGTAGGGTGCCAAATAATTGGACTGCGAAATCGATACCCCAACCAGGATGGCCCTGCTTGCAGAATCCGTTCCCCATAAAGGTTCAATCGGCTGGCAGCCAGCTCAAAATTCTCGTATTTGAATGGTTCCCTGAGCTGGATGTTTGGGCTAGAGGTCCGGTATTAAAATTTTGCAGCATCGATGGCAAGGTCTTTAATAGTCAGGAAATATTCCAGACTATGTCGGATCAAGTCTTCGTGCATGGGTCCTAATATCTCGATGACACTTGGGACCCTCATAAGGCTCCTATGCTCTCTCCATAACATCACTGGGTCTCTAGGTTTGGCTCGTACCCATAAGTCTAGGCTATTCTCCTGTCTCTGAAAGGTGTTATAAGCTCTGAGCCATTTCAGCTGATTAACCCCAAATGAGATAAAGGCTTGGAATTGTATATCGCCAACAAAAGGGCCAGGATTTAAATCAGTTTCCTGGTCTAGCACAAGGTTGTGCAAGTAAAACTCACACAATAACCTTTGAACCTTAATTCCATAATGCTTGCAACAGTCTATAAAATCATTAACAGTGTTGATGTGGATAGGTGCTCCTGCCCTAACGACTTTTATTTTCAATCGCAAATATTGTTCAAGCAAAAATAAAGCATAATTTTTAGCAGGGGCCCTACAAGTCAAAACGTCATTATACAAGGAACACACAATGTCCATCTGCTTAACAACACTATCTAATAGACGAGTTACCTTAGAAACCCTTTCTTGTTCCTTTTGCCATCCTTCAAAGGCCTGGCTCTCGGACTGACTAATATCCCGAAGTTGCTGTTGTAGCTCTTCGTATTTCTCCCGGGGGACTGTTTGTTCTCGCAGCTGCTCAGCTTCTTGCTGAGCTTCCTTCATCATTTTGTGCAAGGTCCTTGTTTTTGGATCCTTTTTCCATAAAGCCGTAGAGGCTGGGAGTTTAACCTGGACCTTTCTATTACACTGCTTAGAGTTTAGGACCCGAATTACCTCTGAGGGTGGTGCTTCTGTTTGGGCCTCTTTGCTTTGTGTTTCTTTCTTAACGCGAATAAAGGGTTGCTGTGGTCCTCCTGCCATCGGAGCCTCTTGCTGTTATATTGGAATGTCCATCCGTTCTTCAGGGTCAGATGGAACAGCAGTCTGTCCCTCCACGATATTTGGAACATCAGTTTGTTCCTTGGCAGTAGGTCTCCTGATGGGGTTTCGACCAACAAAACGGGTATAGGTCTGCCGTCTTCTTGTCCTCGAGGTTCTTGCTACAGTGGCCCTATTCCTTTTCCTTGCGGTCCTTTGTATTCTCAAGTTGGCTTTCAAAATTTGAATTTGCTGTCGGAGCCTGGCTATAGTGCCCAGCAACCTCTGCTGTCTCTTCCTTAATTTCTTAATTTCCTTTGCCTCGGCAGAGGGTTTGGCCCTTAAGTCTGCTCCTTCTTCGTCTGGGATATCTTCCGGCGTCTTGGGGACAGATTGTCCCTGATTGTTGTCTTCCATTTCATTATCATAACCAGGCAGGTTTTCTTCCCCTGCCTTTTCTGCATGCACTTCCTCGGGTAATTCTTCCTCCGCGGGTCCGTCAGGGATGCCTGCTGTGCTGGAGGGCTGGCCATATTCCCCCATATTGGCCAGGACTGCTGCCAATTCCTCCTCACCCACAGGGTCCTGCAACGGGCTACCCCCTGGATGTACTACTTCTTCTTCTTGATTGCCCTGTTCGGTGGCTGTTTCTTCCTCAGAGTGCTCATCTCTTTCTTCAATTCCTCCTTCCGGCTGGTCAGCTTTGGCCCCTGATTGCTCAGCATTTCCTTCGGAGGGTCCTCCTTCTGGTTCTGGAGGTTCGTCCGCAATTTCAATTGGCTGGGCCATGGTTCCCTGAATCTTTTCCAGCCTTCATCGTATCCGGGCCAGCCGGGCTGATTTCCTTGGTCTCTCAGGTTGGTCGGGTGTGTCAGCAAGTTCTCTGGGTTCCTCTGGTCGTTCTGGCATACCAGAGGATTGTTTTCATTTTGAAGCAGCATGTCTTACTAATGCTGACTCCTTGCGTTTCTCTGATCGTTCCGGCATGCTGGAGGACTGTTCAGGTTTTGGGGGTGGTGCAGCCGATCCCCCCTCGACTATTGCGATCAGTTCCTCCCAAGTGCTTTGTTGTTGAGTGAGACTGTGGCTCACTATCAATCAAATCAGTCGATGGTGGCTAACGACTGCATCTATGTGCTGGGCCTTCTTCAGGCTTCGGGCCGCGTCATGTAATAATGAATTTAAAAGTGCAGGGAGATTTACAGAACATTTTCCTTTTAAAACAGCTAAAAGTTTTAGGTGACGAGGTCTTACCACATCTTTCCTCCCTTCGCAGGTGATATAACTCTGCACTGTCTTTGCTAGCTCGGTCCAGGGTTCCCCTAGCGTTGCCGACAGAACTCCTTTCCCTTTGACTGTCAAGCTTTGGCCTTCGTCCTTGAAAATTTCCATAGCCTTTTGTAATCTTTCCTTTTTCAGCGTCCATACAGGTCCAGCAGCTGGTAGTCCTGAGACTTCTACGATGATATCCTCCGTGACCGCTATCTACTTTCCTCCTACTATAGAGTAATTTTCCTGCAATTTTTGTAGGAATTCCAATGCAACAACTTCATTTGATTCTTGCAGGCAGCTGAAATAATTCAACCACCCTGCATTTTCCAGGATTTTGCGGGCAGCAGCGGAGACTGTCAGCTCGTGAGGTTCGCTTCGGACCGTCTTTCCCCCCATGATTCTACTCAGAATTCTTAATGGAACATCAACTGCTTGTGGTTCTTGTGACGCAGAGAGGATGATCGTCGCCAAATTTTGGAAAAGATCACAGAGCATGCAACGAAAGAAGGATCATGGATGGCAATTTCCGTAAAATGGAATCATCATACCATTAAACCATGCCATTCCTTCATACATTATCTCGCCCGAATGGTGTGCAGCCATGTAATCCATGGAGTAATGAGGTTACCTCCCCCCCGCGATCTAATAGGATGTCCCTAGCCGTCAAAGAGAGGAGCAGCAACCAGTCGGAAGTCAAGTCATAAAGAACAACATATGAAATTATGCCATGTTTTAGAAAAACAACGAAATGCCGAAATCGAGGCAAAAAGGTAGATCGCGTTTTACATAAGAGCCTGCGTGATATAATGAGGAGCCGGGGGATGGGACGTCTGTCAAGCGTACGAAATATCCAGTGGTCATTGTCAGTTCCGTTGCCATGATTGGTGGTAATGAATATTCATGCGATATATACATCGGGGTGTGACATACGATCTATTCAAAGGATATAAGAGACAAATTTTTTTTAATATCATACCTGTTGGTGTAACCATTACGACTTCTATGCCATTAACAGAGCTCTGCTGCCAACAGGTGTTCATAACCTTGGCAGAGTTGTTTATTTCACCCTCCAGAACCATGATCCTTTGTGTATATTTTGAAGAGTACTTTGTCAAAATGCAGGCCATTATGCTGGCTTGGTAACCAGATAGCCATAATGCCATTCACAAGGTAGGCGCGAAACGTGGACAAGCCGGCTCCTGATGAGAACCCCTGTTCCAAGGTTTGCTTGTTAATAGAGCTTCGGACCATATCCCTGGTGTGGTGGACGTAATGGGAATTCCACTTCGCTTCCATCCTTATGATCATGGTAGGCTGGCTCTCAATGAGACCCCCTATCCTGCATTTGACAATTTTCATATTTTCTTTTTGTTTTTGCAGAGCACCTATCTTTTTTGTTTATTTCCACATAAGGGTGGTTCCGCACTCCTTAAGAGCGGGGAATGGTGGAAGAAGTCTTTATCATCCCAACAAATAGATACAAATCTTTTTTTCTTACTCCTAAGTAATAATCAAGAAAGATTTTTAGGGAAATCGTCATGATAAAGATCACCAACCAGGGTGCCGGTAATAAGACAATGACAGCGAAGATGAAAAGTTAATGTCCCCCCCTTGTCCTCTTATACATAGTAGGCTTTATAGTGATGGCGATTTATGATGTGCTGACTTCGGTATATCATGGTTTATGTTCATCGCATAAGTTCATTGCTGTATCTAAAAGACTGAGGAGAACATGGGCGCAAAGCATCCTCAATAAGAGAAAAAACATGCCGATGGCATTCCTCAGAGAAGAATCCATACAGATAAATTCGTAGGATGCCGTTTCTTTGAGAGGAACAACAGAAAATCACAAATGTTGTTCCTTTTGAGAAAGGAACAACAAAGACACTCAAATGCTGTTCCTTTTGAAAAGGAACAACAGACACACTCAAGCGCTATTCCTTTTGAAAAGGAACAACAAAACACACGAGTGCTGTTCCTTTTGAAAAGGAACAGCAAAAACACACAAGTGTTGTTCCTTTTGAAAAGGAACAGAAAAAACACACAAGTGCTGTTCCTTTTGAAGAGGAACAACAAAAACACACAAGTGCTGTTCCTTTTGAAAATGAACAGCAAAAACACACAAGTGTTGTTCCTTTTGAAAAGGAACAGCAAAAACACGCAAGTGCTATTCCTTTTGAAAAGGAACAGCAAAAACACACAAGTGCTGTTCCTTTCCTTTTGAAAAGGAACAGCAAAAACACTCAAGTGATGTTCCTTTTGAAAAGGAACAACAAAAACACACAAGTGCTGTTCCTTTTGAAAAGGAACAGCAAAAACACACAAGTGCTGTTCCTTTTGAAAAGGAACAGCAAAAACTCACAAGTGCTGTTCCTTTTGAAAAGGAACAACAAAATCTCATAAGTGCTGTTCCTTTTGAAAAGGAACAACAAAATTTCACAAGTGCTGTTCCTTTTTGCAAAGGAACAACAAAATCACACAAGTGATGTTCCTTTTGAAAAGGAACAGCAAAAACACACAAGTGCTGTTCCTTTTGAAAAGGAACAACAAAAACACACAAGTGCTGTTCCTTTTGAAAATGAACAACAAAAACTCACAAGTGCTGTTCCTTTTTGCAAAGGAACAACAAAATCACACAAGCACTATTCCTTTTGAAAAGGAACAACAAAAACACACAAGTGCTGTTCCTTTTGAAAAGGAACAACAAAAACACGCCAGTGCTGTTCCTTTTGAAAAGGAACAACAGAAACACACCAGTGCTGTTCCTTTTGAAAAGGAACAACAGAAACACTTAGAATGCAAAAAGAAAATCAAGAAAACATATATACAAGATGTTATGTACAAGTTATGAAAAAATGAATTCCTTAAATTATAGGTGAGGAAGATTTCGCTTCCTCTCCTAAAATTTCCATATCAGTATCTTGTCGTAGCTGCTGACAGAAGGATTCCCGAGTGAGTGGCTTTCAATAGAGACGAGCTCGGTGGCCATTTACTTTGAATGCATATCCAGAACCGTCAATTGTGGTCAGAGTAAGGGTCACGTTTTCATGTACCTTCTGGATTTCGTATGGTCCTAACCATTGAGTCTGGAGTTTCCCCGGGAAGTCCTGAAACCGAGAGTCGTATAACAGAGCCCAGTCTCCTTCATGAAAGACTTTATTCTTGATAAGTGCATCATTCCATTTAGCTCGCTGCTGTTGAATCAATGCTGTATTTTGTAATGCAGAGAGCCTGATTTCGTCTAATTCATTAATCTGGTGTAATCGATTGATTTGTGCCTCACTCAGATCTAGGCCGACTTCCTATGCAGTTCGTAGCTTTTGGATTTAAAATTCTATGGGGAAGATTGGTTGTTTTCCAAACACTAATTGATAAGGTGAATAGCCTGTAGTACTTCTCCATGTGGTTCTATAGGACCACAATGCCTCAGGTAGTCGGGTGGCCCAATCTCGCCTATGCGATGCAACAGTTTTTGTTAAAATTGATTCTATTACCTTATTACTACTTTCTACTTGCCCATTTGCCTGCGGATGGTATGGGGTAGTAATCTTATGTTGGACATGATAATTGTTAAGTGTTGCAACTAATTTATTTCCAAAAAATTGTGGTCCACCATCTGTAATTAGTTCTCTGGGAAGTCCATAACGTACAAACAAATGGAACAAGAATTGTATTACAGAATCTTCTGTAGCCTTAGGCAATGATTCGGCCTCGACCCATTTAGTAACATAGTCTGTCGCTACCAGAATGTATGTCCTCTAGTTTGATGATGGATTAATGGGCCCGAAGAAGTCAAGAGCCCATCGTTCAAATGGCTCAATGACCAATTGTGGTCTCAGAGGCATTTCGTCGGCTTGGCCAGGTCGTCCTGCTTGCTAGCAACTCTCATAGGCTTGTGCAAATTTTTTTGCATCTTTGAAAATTGTAGGCCAATAGTATCACGTCTGCAATACTTTATGTGCTGTTCTCTTTTTAGCAAAGTGTCCCTCGCATGGTCCGTCATGGCAAGCTTTTAAAATGTCGAAGATTTCGTCTTCTCGAATACACCTCCTAATTTGCATATCTTCCCCTGTGTGTAACAAATGGCCTCCAATCCACGAAAATCGAGTGCTCTTCTGAACAATCTGCTTACGTTCCTGAGGGGTTAAGTGTTTTGGTAGCTTACCTACTACAAGGTAATTGGCGACATCAGCATACCAGGGTGTTCGAACAGCAATAACAAACAGGTGCTCATTAGGAAATTGATCTTCCACAGTTGTTGTTTCAAATGATTTCGGTATTCGTCAGAGAAAATCGGCTACAGGGTTCTCCTTGCCAGGTCGATCCTTGATTGTGATATCGAACTCCTGCAATAAGATCAACCATCTGGTTATTCTAGCATTTGTAACAGGTTTATTTGCCAAATATTTGATAGCAGAATGATCTATATATAACACAACAAGATAGCCTGTGAGATAATGTCTAAATTTGTTAACAGCATGTATTACAGCCAGGAATTCCTTTTCGGTGACAGTATAATTCAGTTCGGCAGAGGATAAATTGTTGCTGATATAGTAGATAGCATATGGTTTTTTGTCCTCTTCTTTCCCCAGGACTGCACCGATTTCTGTATCTGAGGCATCAGATGAGATTTGGAATGGTAAATTCCAGTTTGGTCCTCAAAGGGTTGGGGCTGTTGATACAAGCTTCTTTAATTCCTTGAAAGCCTGGTCGCAATTTTTAGTCCACAAGAAATCAACATTGCTAGTTAGAGCATATAGAGGTGCAGTAATACGTGAGTAATGTTCTATAAATCATCTGTAATACCAAGAAAATCCAAGAAAACTGCGTACCTCTGTTTGAGTAGTGGGGGTAGGGATAAACAAAAGAATTTGGATTTTGTCCGGGTCTACCTGGATGCCAACGGCTGAAACATAGTGCCCTAGAATGAGCCCTTCTGTCATCATCATGTATCATTTTTCGTGACTCAGACAAAGCCTGGTAGTGATACAACGTTGTAGGACTTTTTCCAGGGTATCTAAAGCTGGATCAAAATCATCTCCATATGGTGTAAAGTCATCCATGTACACCTCAAGTCCATCATTTATCAAATCTGCAAAGATGCTAAGGACAGCCCTTTGGAATGTAGCAGGGGCATTACATAGGCCAAAGGGTATAACTCGATAGGCAAACGTTCCCCAAGGGCAAGTAAAGGTAGTTTTATCCCGGTCTTCAGGGGCAATTTGGATTTGGTTGTATCCGCTAAAGCCGTCTAGGAAAGAAAAGAATTTCTTTCCTGCTAAAGTGTCCAATACTTGGTCTATGAATGAGAGAGGGAAGTGATCCTTTTGTGTGGCTTTATTCAACTCCCTGTAATCTACGCAAATCCTCCATTTTCCATTTTTCTTGGGTACCACCACCAGCGAAGGGACCCATTTATTATCGAAAATAGGATAGATAAAATTAACATCTAAAAGTTTCTGAAGTTCAACTTTTACTACCTCTTTTAGATGGGGGTTGAGTCTTCTTTGCGGCTGATGAACAGGTCTTGCATATTTTTCTATATAGATGTGGTGGGTGCATAATTGAGGATCAATCCCTTTCATGTTAGGGTAATCCCACGCAAATGCTCCTTGATATTTTCGTAACAGATTAACGAGCTTTGTTTCTTGGTCTGGTGTAAGGTTGGCATTGATATTTAGAGTCTTACCAGGTTTAATTTCCACTACTTTACTATTGGCAACAACAGTCACTGGTATTGTTTGGTCATGTGCATCTTTCAAAGGGTCTTCTTCTAGCTCACTATCAAATGCTGCTTCTATCATGAAACACTGTGTGTGAGATCTAGATTCAGTTTGACTAATGAAGTGATTGATGGCATCATCTTCTGTTTGGTCCTTAAAATCTAAAGCCTTCTGTACAGTCAATGGGGATCTGATATTATTAGTAAAGTATGACACAGGATACTGATTAGTTTTGATCATTGGAAGGCATGGCTATGCTGGAGGATATAGAACTAGATTTTTAATGTCTGGTCCTTTAGTTATGGTCATGTTTCCCTGCCGACAACCAATGTAGGCATCAACAATAGCAAGCCAAGGTCTTCCTAGTATTAGCGGATGTCCATCCAGTCGGGTTTTTGGATTAATTATCAGGAAATTGGTTGGATATTCCCAAGAATCTACAGAAACCATGACATCGTATAGATTACCTTCCGGTCGAACTACAGAGCGATCTGCCAATTCTAGCAAAGTAGAAGTAGGTTCTACTAATGTAATGCCCAGCTTTTGGCAGGTAGAGGTAGTCAAAATATTGATTGCAGCTCCTAGATCAACTAAAGCATTAGTCAGGGTATGACCATAGATTTGGACGGTTACAATTGGATTTCCGAGATCTTCGTATTTGATGGGTGTCTCTTTTCCTGATAACAAGTCAGATAAAGTACCGACTACTTGGACTCTTGGGTTAGTGGTTGTATTCCTCCTTGATTTTTTTATGCACAATTATTTTATAGTTTTTGCGTATATAGGAATGTCTTGAATGGCTTGGAGGAATGCAATTCTTATGTATAGGTTTTGTAACTCTCCCAGAATGTCAAAGTCTGGATATTGCACCGGTCGTGGTATGACTAATCGTTTCGGGAAGGGAGGAGAGGATGTACTTGCTTGATGATGGGTTTGTTCCTTATTTATACCCTCTTGTTGTAACGGTTGTTCTATTGGTAACTGATCTTCAATGTGAATTGTTTTGTCTCCCTCTGTTTCTATTATACGTCCAGATCTTAACTGAAGATAATTGCACTCCCTTAGATCAGTTCTGATTTCTGATGTTTCTATGATTTGGAGGGATTGGACCGGTCTATTATTGGGATTGGGATTGGGTTGGGCTGGGAGTTGTGGTCTCAAATTAGACTGGGGGTTTTGTTGTAAGGCTGGCAGAGTTGGTTGAGGGAGTGGAATAGTTCCTGTTGGCTGATATGTCGATTTTGGCCAATTTGTCTGCCAGGGTGAACCTTGTGAAGTAGGGGGAATCCATTGTGGAGGATATGAGTTATTTTGCCAATATGGTGGGGTGTAGGGAAAATTTGGC
>APFE030081519.1:0-19281 GCA_000404065.3 Pinus taeda | reverse complement strand
AAAAAAAAAATTGTGTCCAAGCGTCTAAAAATTTATTTTAATCGGAATAACGTCACAAATTCCCCCATTGATCTTCAGGTTGAGAAAATGGAGTCTACCAACCAAGGATTTCCCCATGAAGGAAATCCTAGTCCCTTCTCCTCTTAGGGAGATGTTGGTCCACCCCATATGGCCACTTTGTCACTTCCAGGATTGACCATTGGTTTGCCCGTCTGGATCTTCTCTACCTCTATTGTTCAGAATCCCGTAATTCTTGAACAGTCTAATAAAAAACTAGACAACACTAGAGTTGCCTCCCAACCTTCTACTTCATCTGATTCTCCCTCTTCTCCTTCCTCTTCGCTTGATAAATACGATAAGGCCAAAAATCAAGTATCTAAGAAGAAGGAAAAGCAGAAAGAGAAAAAGAAAAAGAAGAAAAAGGAACCAAAATCGAAAAGGAGCAACCAAGTACCGTCTAGGGAAAATTCACACACCGCACAGTCAAAACCTAAATCTCCTTGTGTCATTTGCAATGGGGACCACTATCACCGAGATTGTCCTTGCATCCCTCGGATCTTAAGGGACTGGTCTCCTCGTTTGCACAATCCGGTAGCATCAACCTCTGGCGATCATGTTGAATGCTCACCATCAATCAATGAAAGTGAAGCACATGGACAAAGAAGGAATCCTAAACTTCCTTGTAAGTTGTGTGAAGGTGATCACGCCGTCCACCGTTGTCCCTTCCTTGACGAGGCTAAAAGAGTTTTGGATAATCATCTGGTTTCATCGCTACGACTTCCTCCTGGATATCAAAAACTCTTGCCAAGCCCTCCACCGGTTGAAAATCTGGCTGGCCCGTCATTGTGGTCAACCGAAGTACCTATCGTTGAAAATGAACCCTCTGAATCCATACTAGATGAAAGTCAAAGGGTCAATACGGCAGTTGACCCGGTCTTGCCTTCAGAGTGTTCATCTTTGAATGATACTGTCACTGAAGAGAAAGAGAATGGCACCGTTCAAATTCTTTTCATCAACACAGACTCCGATGAGCTTCGGCGCAGTCCTCCTATTCCTTTATCACAGGAAGGAAGTTCATCAGAGTCATATTCGGCCGTCTATTCGGTCCCACCACCAAGCAACCTAGTTGTTTCCTTCGACTGGAATCTACTAGGCATACCCCGTTTACTAGCCAGTGTACCATTCAGAATCATTGTACAAGCTTACAGAATGGTCATGGTTGGTACCATCATTGATGAATGGGCTTCTGTGAGTATCCTTTCCTCAAATTCTTGGAAAGCACTTGGTTCGCCATCGCTTTTGCCTGAAATGAGAAATCTAACATACTTCAACAAGGGAACCAGTCGACCTTTAGGGATCCTTCCAAATGTGCCCATTACTTTGAGAAGGAAAACTGTTCACATGAATGTTATGGTAGTTCAAGGACCTTTATATTATAATCTACTCCTTGAACGCAACTATATTTATTGGATGGGAGCCATCGTCTCCTCACTCTTTAGAGTAATGTGTTTTCCGCATGAAGGCAGAATGGTCAAGCTCGTGGACCAAATGTCATTCCCCGGATCACATATCGAAAATAGTCAAATTCCATCCCTAAATGGTCTTTTCACGTAAGAAATGTCTCATCGTTCTCTAGTCCGTCCACCTGATGAGTGCAAGTGATTCAGAGAGGTGTGACTGAAACCCAGGGGGCATGCACCCTGGTCTGCTTCGGCAGAAAAACTCTGGGTATAGGGTAGGTTTCGGCGAAGGATATATGACTAGTCCGATACCTATCCGTATAAGAAAAGGGGATTAGACCAGATAATATACCTTCGTTAGAAGGTAGGCCTTTCCCGATAGAACAAATGTTTTGTCTGCAAATTGGAGGGTAACCTGGAAACTCTACTTCGCTATGCCTGGGGGCATGCAAACCTTTCCGCATGCAAGTGAAGAGCGGCTATTCATTTTTTAAATTTGTAGGACCTATAACCCTTTAAAGCCGTAAGGCTAGTTGTTTCCTAACTTGCATAAAGAAAGGATCCGTGGCAAAGCTTTAGAGATGTAAGCCACTTCAAAATAGCATCTCAAATGAGACATTTTTATCATACGACTGGTGAGTAATGTTGTCACAGAGTTCAAGCTCGTTAAAAAATAAACTCTCCACGAGCAGTTTTAGTGCATAGTTCAAGCTTGTTAAAAAATAAACATAAGTCATGAGCAAGTGTTTCCCCTAGCATTTAAGCTCATTAAAAAATGAACTGGTAAATAACCATTGTGAATGCCTTATCGTCAGCTTTTGAGCCTTGGTTGTGTTCTCACCATCACCTCCACTCTGTTTTTTAGCCGATCATTCACCCCCATATGATTGTTTACCTTTTCGAGGAACATCTGCGAAGAGTGATTCTACTAGCCATCCTTGTGACACTGCCATGATTGGAAAATTCCAAATCTTACCTGGAATCAATTGCTACCCGAAACCATCACTCGTTCCTCGAAAATGAGTCTTCTTTAAGCTCTTTTCACCTGACTCATAAAATATGAAAAGATTGCTGAGCGATTGGCCTCTCTGGCTCGTTAAAAGACATCGAAAGTGCTATCCCTCCTCTAGATTTTAATCTTTTTCGACTTGAGGGATTATTACACAAAAAGATCGAGTGCTTGTCTTGTTCAGCTCGTTAAAACTATCGAAAATACATCCCTTTCGTATTATTTTACGCTTTTTCGGACTTAAGGGATTATACAACGAAAAAGAATCTTTGGAGTCTTCTTTTTGTTTCTTTCAGACTCTCTAAAATTGAAAGAGACCGAGTTATCTTTGTCGTTGAACTTGTTAAAACCGATAGCGACAAACTCATCCAAATGGACGAGAACGAGTTTCACTGTCGCTAGACTCGCTAAAATATACCGACAGGTTTTCCCGAAGGGCGGATTATAGAACAAGCAGATGTTATCCTCCTCAAGATTGACAAAAATAAAGAGGTACTGGTCAACAATGACTGGGGAAAATTGGGAAGAAAACAAAAAGAAACTTTATTGGTAGGAAGTCGTTCTTGAACATGACACTTTCCTTTCACATCCATGCCGGGTTGGGTTGTTCCGTACACTGGTCATCACCATTGGTCCATCACACCATCCATATTTGGGGTAAACGCTACCAATCCATTGTCATTGTCGCCGATATGTTCAAGAGAAGTCACTCAGACAATTCACCTATGTCTCACCCACTGCAATACATTCATGCTTCATTCCTTCATGACCGCCACCCGGAACCCTGTATCGTCAGCTTGTTTTCACCTCCAAAATCATTTTCTTCGTTCCGTGTCATTGATGAGGGATTCATTAAGGCCCTCCTGCGACGGGTCGCTTCTTGTCGACATCAGCTCATTATCCAAGAAGTTGACTTAGGAACAACCCTTTCAGTACTTCGAAGCTTGCATGCCTCAATGGCAAGTTTCTCACTGTCGGCGACGGGTTTACATTAATGGCCTTCGACCAAGATATTTTACATGGTGTTTGATGCCAAGTCCCTTTTCACACCACATGAATTGTACTGTAGTACCTTGAGGGTCATTATCATTATTGGTGATTCCTCTCGCACCTGTTAACAGATTACATCATTGGCTGGTAATCGGGCGATGCCTTTCCATGTTCGACTCCAGAACATTTTTCACATGGATTGACTTGTACTATGAGTGAAGATTGAACGAGTTTTGAAGACCCCGAATCTAGTTTCATCCATTCAGGCTGCGATAGATTTAGGAATATAAAAACATCCAGTGTACATCATTTCCGAATAGATGATCATCCAAATCAAAGGATGATGTGTCCATATCATCAGTCTGTCACACAGACGCTTGTCTGTCCTATGTACATGGAAATAAATTTATAAAGCTGAGCATGGGAATGCCCGCCTCATCTAGATCATGAAAAATGTTGTCAAAATAATTTATTATATTGTATCTTATTACGGGTCACCTCCCAGCTCGGAAAAACTTTAGATCCTCATAGTAAAGCATTTCACCCGACATCAAAAAGACTAACGACCTCATGCTTTAGGGGGAAACTGTTATAGACATTTTTGGGCACTTCAACCCCAATCATAAATGTCCATAAACTGAGGGCTCCTAATTCCCTAAAAGTGTTGCTTCACTACCTAAAGGACAAGGTCAAAACTGATTACATTCATCTCCCAGAAGTTCTCCACTGAAAACTGCTCATAAATGGTCAAAACTGGACCATACTGAAAGCTCAATGCAGAGGGTGCGATGCATATCACCTTCCCAATATATAGGGTGCAATCCATACTGATTTTCTCCTCTATAGGGTGCGATGGTCGGGAATGGACAAATGGCAAGGACGAAAATGCGAGGTGGAAGATCATGGAATCTTCCAGAAGCTTCCCCTCTGACACTTGCCACTCCATTTTCGACCAAGGATGAGTAAGAGATCATCATTCTTCAAGTGGAAGCAGGAACTATCAGAGAGAAGACACTAATCAAGATCCCAAAAGATGACTCACCTCTCTGTGATCCCTCATCACCGAGATCCGGAGGCTGGAATTTTGTATCTTATAGAGAAGTGCTGTTGGTATTCTGGTGTACATTCACAGTGTTGGGTGATCTAGCTTTGCTTGAGGTGAAGAAGGGCTTCTTAGCTGGAGGATGATGTTGGGTTAGAGCACATGGTTTTAATCTTCTTCCTACTGTTCATCTGAATAAAGCTATTCTTGTTTCCTTCCATATTCTTTTGTACTTGTTTATATATGCATGTATATGGTTAATGTACATCTGATCCTGCATTATTTATGAATTTAGATCCTTGTTTCTTGCATAGTAGCATGTTACTGTGATTCCACAGGTTCTTTTGAAGCTGGGCAGACAAAGGAGGAGCGACGAAAATCTATCAAGAAGGAGAGGAAATCAAACGCAAGACTCAGGTTGGCCCTATTGGTTATCCTCTCATCTATTTTCATAAAAGGAATCAATAGTAGACTTTGATTGTTTGTTTCTAAGATAGCCACCCATCTTAGTGGGAATAGCAGCATCCGAGTGGAGACTATTCCTAGATAACACTATGGCTTCTGCTTCTAAGATAAATGACATCTCATCTGATAAAGGAAAGTCTCAATAGCAACTTGGAAGCAAGAAGAAAGGTAAAGGTAATAAAAATAAATATTCCTCACCGCAAGATAAATAAACAAATTTTTCTTCTGAAGAGAAATGAAAGGCTTGATACCCATGCTTGATTTGTAACGAGGATCACTTTACGTGTGATTTCTTGCACGATGCTAAAGTGAATCATTTCCTTAAATCATCCACTTCCCTCATTGCACTGACCGACCTATTTCCCAATCAAGAGATTCATATGGTTGCCCTAGATACCTCTTGCTCTAACGCAGTTTTTATGCATTCCTCCACAAAGATGAAATCTGATGTCTTGGTGGCCACTTGGAATAAGGACTATGGTAATGAAAATCCACCAAATGGTTAGTCTATGGTTCAACCTACCAGTTTGGAACCACCTTCATATGATCGTATTCCACCTCTGGTTCCTATAGAATTGACTATCAAGCCTTTGAAGGGTCTTATCTATAAGTCTTCTTTCAACCCTCGTTCGAGAGTTGCTAAACATTACAACGTAGTTGAAGAGTTGGCTTAGTCCCCTTCGGCTATGTAGACTCTTGAGGTGTTTCAAAATTTCCCCACCAAAAATAAGGCCTTATTCTCAGCTATCGGATTTGTGAATCCATCAGATTACAACCTAGTGGTTTTCTCTCATGAAAATTATACCCCTCAACTTTTGGCTCAGTTAGCTTTTATGATCTAGGTCATTGTTCAAGGTAATAAAATTCATCGTTCTATTGTGGACGAGGAAGCCTTGACCTGCATCATGTCTTTGTCTTGTTGGAAGGCGATTGGTTCACCCCAACTAAGTCAATCGACCACCACATTAAAAGCCTTTGATGGAAGGACATACAAAACTTGTGGGATTCTGAAATCCCTCCAAGTGGAATTAGGGGTCAAAGTCATCTCTGTTGAATAAAAAATTATTGATGGACCTTTAGATTATAATATTCTACTGGGATGTACATGGGTTTATGTTATGGTTTCCATCATTTCAACTTACTTCTGAATGATCACCTTTCCTCATAAATGTAGGATCGCGGTTGTAGATCAACTCACCTTTTTCACCTCTGATTCCAATTTTACTGGAAGTGTCCCTCTTGTATGGGAAGCCATACATTCCTATCAGCATATTGGAGTTGGTTTATTAAAGGATTCATCGCTTATGGGAAAGTTTTTGCTCCCTCCCCCTCCCTTTGCCATCTCCTCCACTTTGGTTTCTTATATCAACATGATATCATCACCTACGATCCTCACTGATCCATGGATTGTACTTGATGAAACTAGCATCACAATTTTTGGCGATGAAATGCTGCTTAGCCCCATTGAGCAAGATTACGAAGCCATCTACTTAGCTTGTGCGGCCCATACATTTTCTTCAATTAATTGGGTATATCGATCACTAGATTATGGAATGCCCTCTGATCATTTCTCACATACATTCTCTATCGATGAAAACATCATGGAGATGATGATGTTAGAGGTCGCATCATGGGATGAACATCATCATTGTTCCTCTTTCCAAGATACCATTGAATATAATCTCAGTGGTGTATACCTACCTAATTTTATTGAACCCTTTACGAAATTCATTTCCATTCATGAGATTGATTCTAAAAACAACCTTTCGAATATTGACGAAACCATTCCTCTCGATATTTTGATTAAACCAGGAATGGTCAAAAAATTTATACATTGAAGCATATTGTACTTCATCTAAAATCAACATTTATCGAGCCCTTTTTCATGAGTTCAAAGATATATTTTCCTGGACATATGAGGAAATTCCAGGTATTGATCCAAATATCGTAGTGCACGAAATAAAGACGTATTGTGATGCCAAACCCATCTGGTAGTGCCTCCTTATGGTCCATCCCAACAAGACTGCTGGGATAAAAGCTAAAATTGAAAAGATTCTTTGGGATAGTTTCATACACCCCATTCCTTTAATTGATTTGGTATCGAAGTTTGTCCCTGTCATGAAGAAATATGACACAATCTGAGTATGTGTCGATTATCAGGATGAAAATTGAGCTTGTCCAAAGGAAAACTACCTAACCCCATTTATTGACCATATTTTTTATGAGTGTGCTAGCTACGAAATTTATTCATTTATGGATGGATTCTCAGGCTATAATAAAATCAACATTCTCCAGGAAGACCAACCTAAAAACACATTTATTTGTCCCTGAGGTACTTTTTCTTATAGAAAGCTTCCTTTCAGTTTAAAGAATGCAGGGGACATGTTTCAACATCTGATGGAATATGCTTTCCATGATATCAATCACATCGTGAATCCACATTTGGACAATATCCCTGCTTACTCCAAGCATCAGGTCGATCACCCCATGCATTTACGGGCCATTTTCCTTTGTTGTAGACATTATAACATTCAACTCACCCCACACAAATGTGTGTTCTATGTCATTTTTGGTTGAATCCTTGGCTTCGTCATTTTGAAACAAGGAATTCATATTGATCCTTTAAAATTTCAAGCAATCATTTATTTTGCTACACCCCCCACTCTTGTTCAATTACAAAGACTCTGAGGAAAATTTAACTTCCTGAGGAGGTTCATCCCTAACTATGTTGAATTGACCAAAGGATTTGCTTACCTACTGAAAAAATGTATTCCCTTCCATTGGGATGATACTGCACAAAAATTGTTTGATTCCTTGAAATATGTACTTTTTCAGGCATCTCTTTTATATCCCCTGACTATCAGCACAAGTATTTCATGTACCTTACTGCCACCATATCTACTATAGCTATGGTGTTCATCCAAGAAGATGATATGGGGACTGAAAATCCCATTTATTATCTGATTCAAAACCTCAACGATACAGAGATCTGGTATACTCTTGTGGAAAATTTAGTTTTGGCAGTTATTCAAGCAGTTCAGATATTTCGCCATTACATCTTGCTTCACAAAACTATGGTCATTTCAGATTGTAAACCTATAATATACATATTTGTCATGTCAAATTCTAGGGGGAAATACTCTAAATGGATAGTTATTCTCCAATAGTTCGACCTAGACTTTATCAAATCCAAGCCAAAGAAATCCTTAGATTTTTCCAAGATAATGTGGGATCTCCTTATCGAATGAAAAATTCCATCACTGAAACTAACTATCAAACTTCTTCCTAATACTTCTATAGAAGAGGAGCGTCTTTTACATCTAACTCATTTGGATGAAACTCGGTGTGATGTCACATTAGCCAATGAAGTCCATAAAAGATGCATCAAAGCGTAATATGACAAAAGTTTCAAGCATAGGATCTTCTCGGAAGGAGATATGGTTCTCTTATATGACTAGGAGGCCAATAAGTTAGGTCAAGTAAATTTATAGCCTATGTGGTTGGGCCCATAAATTGTCAAGTGAGTCCTTGCAAAATGGGCTTATGAGTTAGTCGATCTCGATGGAGTTCCACTAGTGCAACCTAGAAATGTGTTATACCTCAAAAAATACTATGCTTGATCCCATGCATGGTACATTGTATACATATTGTCTATATGTGTGTTGAGTGTGTATACAACGTGTTTTTTAGAGTTTCCCATGGTTACTATTGATTTTGTTTAGTTTTTTATTTTATAAGTCAACCTCTCTCGAACCGTATATCAATTATGCCGATGGTGCTAGTTATAGCACTCGAAACCTATCCTCCGCAACATGGGCTATCTTTGCTCCAAATGGCGAGCTAGTGATTATGCAAGGGATTTTCATTGGTTTCTCGACTAACAACATCGTTGAGTATAGCGTAGTGGTTGAGTTACGTTTTGATGGTATTTCACATCGTATCTACTGTATAATCATTAGGATTGACTCACATCTCGTAGTACTACAACTCCCGAATATCTATTTAGTGAGAAACTCCACCATCCTTCGAATGGTTTTGAGAGTGTGTCTTTTGGAAAGACATATATGATATGAACATATTTCTAGAAATTTTAACACATTAGCATATTCCCTAGCTAAATTTGTTTTAGATTGACATTTGCAAAGCATGTAAATAACTTTCAATTCACATCACATCATATTGAAAATAGAATAGGAACTAGGAAACACTGAATAATATATAATATATATATTATATATATAATATATATATATATATATAATAATATTATATATATATATATATATATATATATATATAGTGTATATATAATATATTATATATATATTAATATATATATATATATAGATAAAGTTTGGTTTAACAAAATGTGTGCCGTTGGATACATATGGCTACATCGTCCATATAGAAAACTACATACAAAACATCTAAGTAGACAAAATCATTAATGCTCATGATAAAATGAAACTACATGAGCTATCTTGCATAATATTCAACCAATATGACTAGGCACTCTGATTGTGTGTCATTGAAGTCATAATGGAAGTTGATCAACCACAATCTCATCAATTTCATGTGAAAGTCCTTCCATCTGGCGCTCCACCTGTTATAGGATATCTGCTACATCATGATCTTGTAGCGCATCTTGTCCTACCACATTGACCTGTACTAGTCTCTTTACCTCCTCCTATGGCTATATATTTGTATGATGGAAATATGTACCACCTATTGGTCAAATAGGTCTCAGGTCAGCATGAAAACATTGAAAATTTAGTCTCAGGAACATAAAAAAACACAAAAAAATCATAAAAATTTCAAAAACTTAATGGTTGAAGTATCTTACCTAAAGCATCCCATTACTCACCCTCGGGGAACTCGAGCTCGGGATCATCATGGAAATGCATCCTTGCATAAGGATAATCATCAACAATGATGAACTGCCTACGTAGCTATCCAAATAAGGGTGATGAAAATTTTATAGTTGATGGGCCTACATGTCGACTCATATGGTCTATCCACCTCCTCATCCGTGGAGTCCTCGGATCGATGGGCTCAAGTACAATCTGTTGAGGTTGTAGTAATGGTACCACTCTAAAGAAAAAGAGACTAATATTGTGCCATAGCCAAATTTCTCTGACTTTCCCTCCTTTTCTTTACTAAGTTGTTCCTTCAAATTGAATAAGACACCCTCACTCCATTTGAATAATTTTGGCTCTAGACATTCTATCCCATACTGCATGTATGATTTTCTTGCTAGATATAGTGTTGAGATTCCTGTCAATCTTGCAATAATGAACAAGATCGTTCTTAGAGGTAATTGGGTTACATCCTTTATGTTGATATTTACATCTCTATTAGGAAGGGCTAGAGGTCTACAATAGGTAGCGATATAGTATTTCATCGTCTCACTACCACTTCTTCCGCCTAGATGAGAGATGGGGGCACCTCGCTTTGGTAATCCTATCATAAAGTAAATATCCTTTACCTATATCTTGATAAGAATCTCCCTAATCCTGAACGCCTATGCCTGAATATCACATGAAAGGACAATGTACTTCAACAACTCCATTTGTTGCCTCATACTAGCAAGCCAGAAGAATTCCAATAACCCACAATTTTTGAGTACCTGGATGGTGGCAAGGTCAGTTTCCGCATTCAAATATTGGTCCTGATGTTCTATTTCTCACCAGATGAATGCCATTTTGTGATAATGGTTACCTGAAACATCAACAAGGAATCCATTAGTCTTTTTCCAATGCAAAAGACTTGACAATATTTGATGTAAAACTTAAATACAACTTAGGAAAATGTGCCCAATGCATCCCAATGGTGTTTACTAGAGCATTGCACCTCTGTCTGCAATGTTCCTCTACCTAGGTGACACGTATTTTTCAACATGGGGGGTGCGTTGGTCCCAGGTCATTTTTTATGAACCGTAGGGGCCTCAAAACCTTAACAATTTTGCATGAAAACACAAAAATGGACTGTAGAAGATAGAGAAAGGTTTCAGTTCCTACCTAGAAATCAACAACACTTGAAATGGTTCCCTAGAATGGCTGCAATCAGCTAAAGGAAATCAAGGGAAAAATGCTCCAAATACTCATTTTTGAAGGTAAAATGAGAAATGGTAAAAATTACAAGTCATTTTGAATATTTATGGTCATTTATCTCATTATTTTATTCATTTTCAGTATTTTGACCTAGATATGCTTCATTTTTACTATGAAGCAAGGGTTTTTAATCCTTCTTGTGGTGTTTTGAGCAGGTCGACAACTATTAGAAGGTTTTCATTATGTTTGAATAAGTTACTTTGAACACAGAGTACACTTTATCTATTTTTCAATCTCTTTAAACCTACGAAAAAAAAACCCCCTTAGAGTCCTCTTTCAGCTCTTTTTAGACTCCCAAAATATGAAAACATTGTCAAGCATTTGTCTTTTCAAACTTGTAAAAGTAAATGAAAAGATGTATACTCAGTATAAGTTTAACTCTTTTCCGGACTAAGATAGACTAACTACGGAAAAGGAAAACCTTTTTCAAACATGTCTAAGAGGTCCTCTTAGGTATTGTTTTCTACATTTTCGGACCTAAGAGACTACCTACGAAAAGGGACATTTGGAGTTTTCTTTTTCACCTCTTTTTCAAACTGTCTAAACATTAAAAGGATTTCTTTACCTTCACTAGACTCGTTAAAATATCAAACAATGATGGACTTATCAAACATGACAAGGTCAAGCCACTCCTTCTCAAGGTTCATTAAATTAGATATACTAAGAGGGATTCATCTGAAGGATGAAATTATAGATCAAGCTTATGTTATCCTCCTTAATCTTGTTAAAAAATAAAGAGGTACTGACCAGTATGGTTGGGGAAATTGGGAAACAAGGGATTCCATTTTGCTAATGGTAGTGATTCTCTCTTGAACACAACACTCTTCCACTTCATATCCATGGTTGTTGGGTTAGGTAATATGATTTTTTTTTGGTTACCATACAATTTTTAGAGCCTCCATTTTGGTTTTGGGTCAATGCTTCCAACTTCATTCAGTGTCATCTATGTGTTTAAGAGAAGTCATTGAGTTGATATCCGCTACAATACTCTTAAGCCTTCATTTCATGTATTCCTTCCTTGATCCAGCTCCATGTCAACATCATTCAGATCATTCTTTATCAATTATCATACATGTTTCGTGTTGTTGATGGCGTATACATCAAATCCCTCTTGTGACGCGTCACTTCCTGATGACATTAGCACATCATCCAAGAAGTTGAATTAGAAACCCTTGGTACCTTGGTTCTTGCATACATCAATGGAAAATTTCCTGACTCTTGGTGACAGGTTTACATCAATGACCTTTGACTAAAAGATTTTGTGCAGTGTTCGACATCAATTCATTTATTCACACCATACAGATTGTACTATAGTACCTCGGGAGCCATTAACATCATCAGTGGTTAAATTCACATATGATAATGACTTAAATAATTGGTCAGTAATCAGATGGTGTCTACCATGTTTGATCCGATCTCATTGATTCACATGGTTAGACTCATACATTGATTGGTCATGTGAATGAGATAGAACACCTTGGATCTAGTTTATACCATCTAGGTTGCGATTTCAGAATTATACAAAGATCACAATATATGATGGCCATGATGATATAGACAGTCATCCAGTCATGGGTCCACCAGTTGCATCTGTGGACATGTATTTTGATCATTTGACATGTTATTTTAGCTTATGAGTTGAGTATGGGTATGCATCCATCAGCAAACAAAGATGTCAGGTTACAAATATATTGTAACAAATGAAGCTTGTTGTTTTTCCTTGATCCCTACTTATCACAAGGTAAGTCACTTCAGTCGTCAGTCATCATCTCTACCTTTGCGCTTTAGGGGGAATTATGTTATAGGCCATTTTTTCATATCTGAATATTGAGCCTCTTAGTAGGATAAATCTACATCCTATTCCCCCTTGTCACCATCTTGTACAAAGCCCTAAGCATGCACCTTTCATTTCCCAAAATTTCAGCCCTAAATTTCTCCATCTAAGCCAGTTTGAGGACCAACGCTCCTTGTAAGCCTACTAGGGTCTGTTCACTAGTAGGTTTCTCCACTATGGCTTGCATTGGTCACCAGAAAGTTGCTCCCATTTCCACCTATGTTGGTTCTAGAAATCTCAGAGAATGATCAGGATTTATGAAGCTTCCCCTTGTAGGAGTTTCCAAAATTTGTTTCAATGACTTACCTTGGATAAAACATTTGAATCCTATCCTTCCCTACTTTGTAGTTTTCACCACTTATCCTTTGATCCTATCCCTCCATGAAAGGTGGATCTCTTACCATAGACTGGTAATTGGATAAGAACTCCCAACATACTATACTTCTCTATATATTCCCAGCCTTCTATGTGTTTTGGGATTGGCTTTTGGAGATTAATTATGCCCTTTTGTTGTTGTACTAAGTGGTCATCATCTCATGCATTTATGGTGATTGGAGGTGCATATTTTGACAAGGAAAGTACAAGTCAGCAACTTGGAGGAGCTCTTCTACAAGATCAACTGCTACTTATGGATGTAATCTCCTTCCATTTATATTAATGCAAAGAATTAAATTTTTTCCTATATGTGATGTTTTTATTTCACTTACTTCAATACTATTCTGATCTATTGAATGAAGTACTTAGATGATACTGCATAGATCTTGTAGTCTCTTGGATTGTCTTATTTGATTGTGCAGGTTATAAATTTGGCAATCAGAGCTAGAATTAGAGCTTCCAAGCTAAAGAAGGAGAAAATTGTGTGAAGGATTCCAGGTAGGCCTCACTCTGTCATCGAATTACTTTAAGGAAAAGCATTGTCTTCCTTGCCTATCTATTGTTCTAGGTTAGCCACCAACCTACGGGAGATACTTTTGTCCAAAATCATAAATCTCATATAATGCTTAGGATGGTGCAATGCACATTTATAGAGGGTAAGAGATTTACCATTGTTCAATATAAATACTTTATGTGCACATTCACTTACTGGGAGTTTAAGTGGGAAAGAAGCTAATGCAATGAAAGGACTGAAAATGGCTAAGTGTGGGTGGGATCAGTGGAACAAGACAGGCGAGAGAATACAAAAAAATCAAATAGGATCACACACTTGAATTCCATCAAACACAATGTAGAAGGATGCACATTACTTGAAATAATCATGCGTACCTTGAAATGACAGTAAAGCGACACTTATTTCTAAGTGTGATAGATAAATTGTAGTTGTTCAACACTTAGAATATATGTTGGAAAACAAGTGACGACTACAACTAGAAAGTGCGCTAAGCTATAAGAGAGTGTCTAATGCATATTCTTATTATATATAAGATCAACTAATGTAGAGGAATGTGCTAGAGTTTCCTTTGGTAATATGCCAAAGTATGACACATGTGTGAGGGAAAACAATCAAAAGGAAACCTGCAATAGCAGTAGTAAGTGAAAAATACACTTGTAAAAGCTAAAGAAAGTGAATGTGGCACCAAAGTGAAGATAAAGTGAAAAGGATACTTGTTAAATAAAAATAAAGGAAAAATTATAGTCTTGATAGTGAAAGTGACACTTATGAAAGAAAAGGTGCATAAAAGTGACAGATGAGAAAACTCAGTGGAATAGTAGTACAATTGCAACCAAAGTGAGAGGGACTGTTAAACGATATTCTGCACTAATTTTCGGCACAGGTTTTGTAGTGCACTATGTGAGAGCATCATGTAGTGCACTATTTCTCAAGAATGCATAATGTTTATCTTCAATTATGGACATTGATTATTAAGCTTGCTAGGAAGAGTTGCGCTTGTGAATGCTTCGAAATCTATGCATGTGTAATAAAGTGGTTTCATTAGTTGGGCTCACAAGAAGAAGACTTAAAAAATTTAAAAACATGAGCCAGCCATAAATAAATTGTGATCATTTTGGATATACAATCATAATATCACAAGGAGGCTCCAATAATCAAGAGAAGGAAAAATTTTGGACGGTGTTTGTCACAACGACAACACTTGGCGACACATTGGTAGAACTCCATCTTCTCTGTTTATGTATCATATTTAAGTGCAAGGTCTGAGTATTTCAAGAAGTATTTATTCACCATGTAGATTGCCCTACATTTTCCACTTATCTTGGTTTAAGTTATAGTCTCTTATTTTCCTTTCTCAACTTTGAACACATTAACATAAGACTAGTCACACCTCAATTGTTTCAATAGCGGGGAAGGATACTAATTTTACTGAGATTTTGATATAAAAGTTAAGCAAATTCCTTGATGTTTATTCGCTACCAATGAGCCTATTTTGTACCCCACTAGAGTCACCTCAAGGAATCACAAACATTGCTTCGTTGTCCGTAGGTCTATTCAGTACCTTGGAAAAGTTTCTTGCTTCACCTCTCTGCACAGAAATCCTTTTTCTTCTTCACCCTTTTATTTCATTTTCAAAATTTATGCTTGAAGAATTTATTAAAAATTTATAGTATAGAGGTGGAAGAGGGATCTCGACTTATTTTACGATCAAGAGAGATTGTTCCTTGTTTAAGGGATTCAAAAGATATTTGAAATTTTTATGCTCATTTAAAGTTTTATCCTTTCCCTTCTCTACTCAATTGAGTCTAAAGGTCAAAATATCATTCAATATGAGGCTGAGCCAGAATGAAGATCCTAATAAATATTTAGGATTAATAGTTGAGCCAAAGGATTTCCATCTGTAATGAATAGTATTTTTCGTTTATACATATTGACTTTTAAGGATAGGTGGACCAAGACAAAGAAGAGGACGACTACACATTAGCCAAGCATTGTTTGTCATCACAATTTCCATTTTCAAGTTTTTCCACATTTTTTTTTGAGCCAAGAAAGAGAAATTCTTCTAGAGCCTTATTAAACAAAATCAAGAAAGAAAAGGCATGGCATAATAGGAAAACAAAATAAAAAGGAAAACGTAAAACTATATGAAAATAAAGATGTGAAACAAAAGCAAGAAAAAAAAAAGTAAAGACTAAATGGAGATAAAAATAGAGTGCAGATGCAATACAAAGGGAAACTAAAATGAAACTAGACCTGCTCCTATCCTAACCAACTAGAAGTTCAAGGCTAAGTGTAATGGAATTTCCAATGTAACCACCATAACTACTCTCAACCTGCAATCAAAAAGATACAAACAATTAAAAGCAATATAAAACAATGTGTAAAAGAATAGATAACAACTCAAAAAGCTTGAACAATGAACTAAAGGTCTTGGTTGTCAGTAGAAAGATGTGCCATACTAACTGGTTTGAGCTAGTCTCGAACCTTACCTTGTTTATTGAAATGACAATCATATAAACCTTGAAGGTTGCTTGCAAATGTACATTCATCCATGTTTTCATTTTTTACCAACATCAAGAAAGATTGAAACTTATTATTTGCAACAAAGATTTCTAGGTAATATTTCTCTAACCATTCGAAAATTGGATCATGATATTTATACTGATCAATTTGAAAACGGTGAGCCTCATGAGAAAATGATTTTTCAATTAACACATTTGAATCACAAAGAGAATCTTGTGAGGGATATTTGATCGGATATTCTTCATAAATATTGTCAAGATGGTGAGGACTTGACATAACCATCAACTCACATTGAAGTGCCTCAACTATCCAAAAAGTATTTGAATAGTGAAGTGATGAATCATGAATATCAGTAGTCTTGAAAACATCAACTGATGTGAACCAATCATCATCATATGTCATAATGGTAAAATGATAGATTAATTAATGGTTTCAACACCAATTTTATGATCACATTGGTCGATTAACATATAAGATTATCGATTCTCTATTATCTCCCTTTGTATTTGATTATACACCCAGAAGGAATATGAAAGATTAGGGTATTTAAAACAATTGTTTTCATTGTAAGTTTAAGAAACCAATTTAGGTAATAGGTTGGCAAAAGATTGTAAACAAGTGTTAAATCAAACCAAGTATTCATATCAACACAAGGGCTTGGATTCACCAAATGATTCAAGAATTTGATAGAACTCAAGAAGAGATATTATGCCAGAAAGATGTTTGAATTCAAAACATGCACAAGAGAGATAAGAAGATTGATCATCTTGGAAGAGTTTGGTAAGGAGGGATACTCCAACCCAATATGACTTTTATCCTGACAAACAAAATGACAGGATTTGGAACTATGTGGGTCCATATAGGATATGTTATTCAATGTTGAATCTTATACAAAGGATTCACATGAAGAGGGACTAACCAAACAAGAATCCTTTATCTGATCAGAAATTCTATCTTGAGGATTAGGAGGATTAACTTGGAAATGTTGAAAATCCCCCAAGAATGAGCACACATCTAGTGGATGGATGTTAAGGAAAGAATAATGTGTGAAAATCTAGATACAACTTAGTTTGAATATCCCAATAGCATTACAAGAAATTTACATAACCATCAGTAGGGGTTGAATTGCATCTTCTTTCTGACATATCTCTGAACTTTCTAACGATGGATCATCGATTTTGGGTAGCTTAGAACCAACAGGAAAATATGTGCCACTATCATAAGATGTATCAATAAAAATATTAGTAATGCCACTATTTTGATAAGATTTAAGATTAATCCTATCAGATTCTTGATGGATAGAGCATTCAAATGCATCAATTAGAAAACTCCCTTGATCATTCATAATTGCGGCATCTTCCTCCTGACTTATGAAATATTTATAGTTGAAAATATCATGAATAATTGATTCAGGTTATAAATCCTTTGATTGTAGGATCACATTATCCTGTACCTTATTGAAATCATGACCAGTCAGATAGAGATCTAAAGTATTTAGAGAAACTGTTGGTATAACTAACTTATCAAGCATATCTAGGTACAATGAATAATATGTGGGAGTTGAGGAAATATGAGAAGACTTGGGAGGAGAAATAGCAGTTGTAACTAAATCATATTCAGCTTATAACAACAATGGATCAATACACATGTTATGCTCTATGAGATTATTTGAACAGCCACTTTCATCGAAGACAATGCATTGGTCATGGCAAGGAGGTGAATGTAAGAGCATATCATGATAAAACTGAATATTTATTGAATAAACATGATTTTAATCAACATAATAGTCAAAGAAAAGCATACCAATGTGGCATTCAAATTTACTTTGCTTTTCTTTAACATGGTATACCAAAGATTTAAAATTTGGCAAATTACCTCTTGAGGTTTATCCTCTGAAGATGTATGAACCAGAGAGATTTCAAGAGCATATTGAATTGAAATATCATCCCAAGCCACCAATGGAGATTGAAAATTTTTATAAGTAGATTCAAGATAGATACCTTACAAATATAACTCCTATGAAGAAGAAATATCTCATCCCATTTGCTATAGGAAAATAAAAAAGGCGGTAAATATTTTCTTGATCTTGATAATTACTAGTGATGTTTCTTATTATTACGAATATTTATATCTTCTTTATTTAGTTCATCAAGAAATTACCAAAAGTAGTAGCACATAAAACAATGGGCATAAGATGGAGGCACATGCTAGGGGAAAACCCCCCTTGAGGGGATATCCCAATCAAAGTAATTCTTCCTTTCAATAGTATTATTTGAGACTCTTCACCCTAGACCAAGACCATACCTTCCCTCCACACCAAGTTAGCCTCCAAAAGTTTGACCTCTTCCCAGCAACTTCGATTATGCAACAACTTGCAGTAACTAACAGCTTCAGGTAGCAGTCCAAATTGGAAGAATTTGATCTCCCAATATGTTACACAAAAAATTGTCACCATGGCTTTCTACAGTTTGTGTGAGTCCATCAACACTCATACATGCCTCCTTTGAAAGTCTTAAGCCTCAACTCTTCATGTCAAGCCTTGAAAATGGGAGAAAGACCTTATAAATATCTCAAATCCCGGTTTCGCACTTTCTCCTTGCATTGCCTGCGGTGCCGCACCCAATGGTCATGTTTCCTGCGAACCTGACCGCTCTGTCTATTGAGTAATGGGTGCGAACCCCTGTAAAAGTTAAAAAGGTGTGATTTCATTCTTAAAAACTCATCTTGGGTCACTTCTAGACACTTCTAGAAGGAATATTGCATTGGCAAGTCTGCTCCACCTTGGTCCATCCATTCCATAACTAAGGGAGCTAACTCCATGATATGAGGTGCTTATCCCATTGAAGGAGGAACTTATCCCTTCAATGGTGGACCTGCAACTTCCTCCATTTCCACTATAAATTCATGCATTGGGCTGGTTGTAGGGGAGGTTGAAAGCTGA
Organism: Pinus taeda; assembly: GCA_000404065.3. Lineage (NCBI taxonomy): Eukaryota > Viridiplantae > Streptophyta > Pinopsida > Pinales > Pinaceae > Pinus > Pinus taeda. The sequence goes on along the minus strand of APFE030081519.1, from coordinate 18 downwards.
AGATTCTTGAGGGTAAAT
>APFE030081510.1:0-10626 GCA_000404065.3 Pinus taeda | reverse complement strand
TATCCCAATGAGCCAAAAGGAATGGAATAAGGCACACATTTTAAAGAGGAAAAATAACAACAATAGATCAAGATTCAAAAAGCATAACCAAAAAAGAAGAAGGACCATAACTGATAAGATCTAAATGAGAGCTATGGATCAAATGATTAAAAGAAAGGGAGTATGAATTACTAAGGCCTGAAGAGATCTATTGTGAGAGGATCTCTGGGTCGACCATCATAGGAGGAATTGAGACTAAAACAACATTGGAATGGATACCATCACAGAAGAGGGAATATCCAACACACTAGATACCACATCTTGAGTCCATCCACTACCCATATGAGACTCATTCTGAACCACATCCACCCCAACCACACTCATGTACTACTTCTTTGTAGTGCAATCCTCATGGTATGAACTAAAAATGGATCGATTCATCACAAGCTACTTTGTAGATTTAAAAATTGGGTCTTCAAATGTGCATAAATAAGTTCCAAAATAACTCAAAGATGAAACATAAACATTTAAAACTCAAAATGAAAAAAATGAAAAGAAATAACATTGTGATAATGGATTTCACCCATCTTGGGCTACATCTCCGAGCCCTGCTCCAAGGGCTAGGCTACTTTATTGATCTCAACTGCAAAATGAGTACGTAAAATTATTTGTCTCGTACGGTGAAGATTATGTTGGAGTGGCATTGTTTCCCTTCAAAAAACATTCTTCTTCAGAAAACTCTCACTCACAATCTGACTCCTTTTTACCAATAAAATATGGCGTAAAACAAAAAGTACTCTCTCATTTAACGTGGAAACATGTCCTTGTACTCATTTCAAAATCAAAAGCATAAATTTGACTAGTTCCCAAAAGAAGTGTCATCATTGTCTTTCTCAAAATCACATTGAGAATAGAACTAAAAATAGTTTTCCCCAATGAAGAAACTGATGATGCCACTACGTCAGGAATGCCTCAAAACCCTTGACTAAGCTCTTGAAGTGCTAAAAAAGACCTCCATATGGCTTCAAAAATCCAAAAAAAATCTTTGTTGCAAATAAAAGGGCTTGACTCTACAAACCTTACAAAAAAATGTGTTGCAGCCCAATGGTTTAGAGCTTGGCTTATATAGCCCCATGTCTAAGGGTTCGATCGACATATGGTGTGATTTGTTTGATATTTCAGTGCTATGATATAGTGGTGGTTATCAAATATTTGGTAATGTTTTTATTTATGGGGTAGGGTCTGTCGCATGCGACATGACTATCGCACCCCAATCCTTATCTGCTAACAATTAAAACACAACCATGGCCCAAACCATGACATATGTCACCACTGTATAATGTTACTCCTGCTATATATATATCGTTAATGTTGTGGGGATATGGCAGAGCTTCCAGATATGGTGGGCTCCCAGCATATCATTTACCGCCAAAATACCTGCGGATACATATCAAATATAACCTTCCCACCATATATAACAAGAACTAACTATTGGCCTAGTGATGAGATGTATAACTTGCTAGCGGTAGGTCAAGAGTTTGACCCCCACAGAGTGCAACAAAATTTTGACCCATAAAAAAAGACCACATGCCCTTTCCTGATTGGGCCACATGGTGCCCTATAATTGGGCCACATGGAACTATAGGATTGGCCCATCGTCAACGAACCAAAGTCCACCAAATGTCAACATCTGTACGTGCCAAGTGTCATCATTGGATTGGCCCATGTGCCATCCGTAAAATCTAGTAAACCTGCTAACATCATTACCCAATCAAGCACCATATTTCCATGTGTCCTCATATGATTGGTTCATGTGCTGTTGTATAGTCCAGTCAGCTGCTGATGTCACTTCCAATTGACCCTGCCACATCATTACCACATCATCCCATGTCGTCCGTCATATTGTTAGTTGTCCTTGCCATGTCAGTGTCACATCAACCAACATTAGCACTGTACAGACTGCCACGTGGAAAAATTTGACTTGTCCAACTCAATGCCAAAAGTCCAAAACTGAGTGACACGTGTTAGCCTCTCATGCTACCATGTCACCATGTTGATATCAACAATCATACTTCTGTGCTGAGATGTTGACGTCATCACCAACCACATCACCTACCAACTCAACATCTGTTGACATCATCATGCCATGTGTCATCTTCCAACTGGTCAAGATCGGCCTTTTTTGTTTTCATTCTAAAATCATCATACACTACGTGATTTTATGGATTTGCCAAGTCATCGTACGATAACCACCTCACTTGCCAAGTTAGCATCTGCTAACATCATCCTAACATCATCACCTAGCACGTCATTGTATGGATCCACCACGTAATTGTACAACTGCAACGTGTCTTCACCAAAATATACCACATGTCTCATCTCTATAATGCCATATCATCTTTGTGAGACCCACTTTGACCTCCTTTGCATTCGGTCCCAAAAACGTTGACTGGTCATATCTTCTTCATACAAACTCCATTTTGCATGCCATTTGTGACATTGGATTCACCTCGATGAGCTCTACAACTTGATGTTGGTTTCATGACAAACTAATATATTTAATTTTTAGGTATTTCAGGATCAACTACTATCCATCTAGCATTAGAATTTGCCTGGACATGACCATCTTAGTCTCAAAACATGACTAGACATAACCATCTTGGTTTTCAACATGACTAGACTCAATTGCAGTTCAACTTACAAGATACACCTGGATCATCGGAAGAGCCCTTGAATGATAGACTACACAATTCCACCAAATGATGTTGGCATCGAAATGATAAACCCTCATAGTCAAAATCTTGCAAATAGGGTGCACCCTTCCCAATGTCAATAGTGCCATAAAGACGCTTTCAAAGGTATAAGCACCCCAACACTCAAGCGACTGATTTATCTCTGGTTGTTAAGAAAGAATAATCATCATCCAAAAAGTGACCCAACGAATTCCAGAGATTAGTGAAACTCTTGGAATTCCACATGTTGGATAGAAGGCTAGGGAAGCGCACCCATAGAGGGACTTCATCCATATTCTCCTTACGAGCATCAAACAAGGGAGTCCAAAATTTAAAGATCACGAGGGTAAAGTCTATAGACCAAATCACTTTGGCTACCTTGGATGCATCCTCCTTTGATTTGAAAGATAATTAAATCCAACCCATCGACAAAATGTATACCTCTAGAGCCAGTGATACCATGTGATTAACAACCTTGACACATCATTCATTAATAGTATCCAACACAAATTTCCTGCCTCGAGCATGACCCACCAATGAGAACTCTACCAACTATGTCACATCAACCATCTCCACCTCGTCTCCCACACACGGATTGTATAGCACTAAATGGATGTCACACTTCATAGGTTGCAGTTTCTTCTTACTAGTATTTTGAGCACCCAAAACCCCATCCACCAATGGATTAGCACCAATGGAACTGTGACCATCAATTTTTGACCCAAAACTAATAGGAGGGACCATGGCTAGTACCGACTAATTAATTGATGTTGTAGGAGCCCCTCTGCCAGAAAAAACAAGAGGTAGAGCCAAAAATGGTGAAAAAACCCCTTGTAAACCCCCACCACTAGTGTCTTGAGGAAAAAAGAAGGTGGAGGAACCCCCACTCAATCCCAGAAGAGAGAAAAGCCCACCAGTAAGACCCCCAGAGAAAGGACTTTGGAGATCCAAAAATCCCCCACTAGAGAAAGCTTGAGAAAAAACTCTCATGTGAGGGGGATGAGAATATACCCCAAAATAAGAGAAACTGACACATGGCATGTGAGGAACACAAAGGAAGCATGAGGATACCACATGGCTATCACCCGAAACAAAAAATTTTGGACACCGTTTTAACCTGAGGTCAGTATTAGGGCTCAAAACCAAAACCCCTGGTAGAGACTACAAAACCCCAACAAAGACCATGGTAACATTTGCAGAGAAGATGAACCCTTGAGTGGGGCTTACAATGTCTAATCAAACTCCCCCAAATATTTCATCAAGTCCTAAATCTACTCCAATAGCACCATGACAACCCAACAGAATTTGACACAAAAACTCACAAGAAAGCAACAGGCAACCACACCAAAAAAACTCCCGTAACAATGGAAGTTTTCTAGAAATAGCCAAGGTAAATGATAGGATAGAGCGCATAAACGAATATACCCTAACACAATGCTAAATAGTGAAATGCTCCACAAAAAACAACCAAATACGAAAAAATAAACCCACTATGGCATGAGGTGAAGGAAGAAACAGAGGCTACCTAAACCAACGACTCAAAAACATAGTCAAAACATGTGCAACACAGTGAACCAAAACCCCGAAATATCAATCTCCATCCCCAAAGCTCCATCGTGATTCTCTCTTAGGGAACATAACATAACATAACATAAATAATTTATATATATATATATATATATATTATATAATATATATATATATATATGTATATATATTATATATATACTATATAACTATAACATTTAACATAGCACAACTATTTAAAACATAACACACACACACACACATATAGGATATATATATGTGTGTGTGTGTGTGTGTGTGTGCTCAAGTTTCAAAAATGCATCATTGATAGACACATTAAATCCATCATGAAAAGTACATTTAAAGTGAATAAAAACATTTTGACTCTTTTCTAATTTGTACCATATTGTTTCATTATGTAATGTGTTGTACCAAAAACATTGTCTTCATGTGCTTGCACTTAGTACATGTGATGTGTCAAATTCAAACATTATAAGAACTTAAAGTATGTTGGAGTATTTAGTTGGCATGGAATTTTATTAGTTTTTCAAATAGCTTTATTTCAATTGTTTACATATATATTTACATATTTAAGCCCTACAACAAAAATTGAATTATTTAGAAATGAGAAAAAGTGTGAAGGTGGATTTGATCACTTCTTTAGTTTGTGTTTACAATGAACTCAATACTTTGGTTGATAAATTATAAAACAATGGACTGTAAAGTTTAGGAATTCAGGCTAGATTATTGTACTTGAGCTTAGAAATGGTTTTCTTGTCAACATTCATTCTAAGTCAACATTTTTTTCTTGGATTAGTTTATATGTATCATATGTAATAGTTTTGTATTATATGTAATATTTTAGTCAACATTTTTTTTGGATTAGTTTATATGTATTAAATATGAATTACATGTAATATGCAGAGCTAGATCCTATATGCCCCCAATTGTAGGTCGCCAGAGTGTGGGGGGATTTGTTATACATGGTTGGGCTCATGATAGATCATGTATCCCAGCTAGAGTGTGAGTTCCACTCGTAGATCCTGGCTCTAACACCAGTCAGAGGCAATGTTTATATCGCTATTGATAATCATTTTAAAGATAATGGACTGTCTTCACCTGCTACAGGTGCAGTTTTAAATCCTCTTTAAAATTTATGTGTTTATGTCTTGAAATTGTCTTTAATTTTTAAATCATATTCAAATGATGTGTTTTAATATAATGTATATGTTATTATGCTTCTAGTTTGTTAAATATATATGTTAAATTATGTTTCTGGTTTTCAAACCCTTAGTAGGGCGAAGCTGGGGATCACATTGCAGTGTCGATCCCTTTGTGGGATGATGTTATAGCTAGTATCACATTGGAGGATTTCATGACCCAATATACATGGATCACATGAGAGCTAGGTAAAATCCCCACTAGTTCACCTACTAGGCATAGTTTGTCATTGATGTTGGATAACATCAATAGGTTGATCGAGACATACCAGAGGTGAGGCCCATAGAGCTACTTCCTACATTTCATATAGAGGATTAGGAGGCAGGAGGTTAGAGGACCATATAATTGGGAGGTGGTGAAAGAGGCCACCAAGAACATTGATGCTCGTGGGGAGCTGTTTAACATCCCTCTAGAGTGCCCTGATAGACATAAAGGTCTTATTCCACTTAGATATTTTAAGAATGTTGATGCAAACCCTTTTATTTATGATCGATTCATTGCAGCTTGGATCCATTTCCCCCACCATGACCACGTCCCCCTTTACTTTGCAAAGCATATATATGCGAAGTTCGTGTTACATATGAGGATGATTTACACCAGCACAAGATATGAGTTTTATGGATCCGGAAGGGGACATACCTATGATAGTGATGAGGCTCGTAGGGACCTTGGACATGTACCATCACCTCCGAGATTATTTTCACTATTGTCTCAGAGCATGGTATTTCTAACAGAGCTAGAGGAGTTGTCTCATCTTGGTGCTGAGACCAAGGATACCATTGCAGATATCATGTGGATGACGTTTGCCAGTACGCATGCCATATTGCATGGAAAGATGAACATTCTGCCACCATTTACTCGAGACCTACTAGTTCCATTATATGATTATTAATTTCTTGGAGGTCTACCTATAAACTAGTTTTTTTCATATGGATGTATGTGTCATGATGCTATCCATGATACTTGGAGGGTGCACGATTGGCATGACGCAGAACAAGTACATATATATGATACTTTTGAATCTTATTGTCAAATGATGCATAATTATAGCATAACTAGAATAATCCAACTATATATACGATACATGTATAAAGAAGTGTTGTTTCACTGAGATTATCATTAAAAGTGTAAGATCCCAAGTACATTGTTACATAGATAAAACAATGTATCCAATAGTGGAACGTGAAGCCACAAATTGCTTCTCCAAAGAATGATCTATATCCTATGTGTTACAAGAGAAGCCATGGAAAGCCCTCTAGAATCCCCCATTTTCGGAGTTTATGAGGATATAATATTATATATAATATATATATATATATATATATATATATATTATATATATCTATTATATATATATATAATATATATATATAATATATATATATATATAATTATATATATAAAATAGTAACCATGACATTTGAGCTTCGTCATGACTCTTTGACTTCTATGACTATTCATATTCTATGCGTGACTTATTACATTCCAATGTGTGGTTATTCACATTCCACATGTTTCCCTTGGACTTCATTACATATCATTTATTACATAATACAAATTACAAATGAGACGATGAATATATAAGAGAAATTGTAAAATGGATAAAGACTCATCAAATTGATAAGTCATTTTTTACTACATGGACCTCATTTTTGATGTAAGTGTGCCATGCTCTGAACTCTGATGAGATGTCTTTCACTCAAACTAGAAAGTCCCTAACGTAGAGCATCTTTACCTCCAGTGCCTCCATTAGTATGTTCTTGGATTTTGACTGTACATTATTCCATAGTGATGAAAATTTCATTTGAGCTTTGACTATTTCCATGGCATACTACATAATAATGCTTTTGGTTACCTTGAAGCCTTCCTGTTTTGTTTCCTTCTTGATCTTCTCAATGTATTACCTGATCTCCAGGAAGATGATCTCCCTGCCTATGATTAATTCAAGTGTACTTATCGAAGGCATCCCATGCTTCTATGTTAGAGACTCAAAACCATTATTCCTTCGATTATATGCATCATTAGTACTAATATATTGTTCTCCAAGATGCATGTATTTTTGTTGGTGGAGTCTCAAGTGAACTCTATCCAACTCTACGTAAATACTTTCTTTCTTTCTCAAATGTTTTGGAGCATTCGAATACTTGGCAGTCCACTCTTGGAGATGGTCAACTTATTTTTTTGTTATTCTTGGGAGTTTTACCACTTCCTCTTCTTTCTTCTGAATGCCAATAAGGGGAGGGACCACTTGTTGTAAAAGAATCATCTCATCATATAATGATGCCATGGTGTCCTCCATTGCCCTAATTTTTCTTGCATGGTTGATTTCCATTCGAAAACACTGAAGCTTTGTGATGAAAACTACTGATTCTCTGGAATGAGATGTTATGCATGTTGCTTCACTACAATACGCTATCTTCTCAACCTGGCATTCTCATTTAACAAGGACTCATAATTATCCTGTGTCGTTGTAGCGACTACAATATTTTCCACCACAATAGCTCTAGGATTCCTTCTGGTTTTTGAGGTTATCACCTTCTTTGTAGCAACCAAGACTATATTTTGAGGATCCTTGGTGAAATATCTATGCCTCTATTGCACTATCCTCTTCATAAGGTGATCAAACGTTACACTGCATACAATCATGACTCTGTCAACTCACAAAGGTATGATCTCCATTTCCCTTAATGAAAAATGACCACCTGTAAGGGGAGGTTCCTATAGAGTTCCTGGATCATCAACCATGGGTTGGATGGTTTCTTCTTTTCCAAAGCTTCTTCTTCAATTTCTTGAGTTAGTTGTTCTTCTTCCAATATCTGTGTTATTTCTTCCTCCTGGGACTGCCTTTGCTATTCTTCTGCTATCCTTCTCCTTTATTCTTATTCTTATTGTTTCTTGTAGAGAAACTCATCCTACTTCCTCTTCTCCTCTTATTCTTTTGCTTCTATCCTATCATTCTCTTCTTGAATAACTACTGTGTTTAAAGGATCAAATTTCCATTTCATGTTTGTCTTGCCTATCGAGTCATACCTGATCCTCTTCTTAGGAGCTACTTTCCCTATTCGAGGGGTCATCTCCTCCTCATCCTACACCTCCAAGTCTTGATATGGTGGGTCTTGGGGTGAGCTAGTATCCATCCTTGGATGTGCCTTGATGTTTACTTTGTACTAGTTCTTTATCTTCTCATCTTCTGGTGTGGACATCGATGAGTGCCTTATATTATGACCAATCCTTTCAAAATGTTACCTGACAATTCACCTGGGATCACATCCATGAAATTATTTAGTGGGAAAGTGCAGTCGTTCTAGCTCTTATATCTTTGTTACTATTGCCTTGTGGCTCTTTAACTCGTATAATCTGATCCTCAATAGGAAGATGAGCCAAGGGGATTTCTTCCTCTTGTGAAGAATTCCTAGTAGTCCCTTGTTCGATTGATTTGCTACTTCCTGCATGAATACATTATTGGTCACATATTGCAACATAAGATGATGGGATATCTGGCACTTGAAACATTTGATGTATGTACCCTCGAGAGCTGTAAACCATTCCGTGATATCTCGAAGTGACTCCTTCGCCTGATCGGTCATGAAAGGAGGATTAATTTCAAATACCATCTGAAAGATAATTGTAAATAATTGTTCATCCAATTTGTCATATGTGCCTCTGAAGCTTAATTATGATAAAAATTTGTAGTGGAAGTAAATGGGTAACTTCTCCTCAAGGGTCCAATTCTAGTTCATTATAGGGAATGCATATTGTTAGTCTCCTGCTGCAGCAGGTTACTCATATTTCATGATTGACATTTTACAGACCAAATATGTCATACTTTGCATGCTGAAATGCTCCATATTTGCTAAACAGTCACCAAGCAAAGAAGGCTACTCAGAGTTCATCTAACTGCTTTCCAAATCTTGAGAAGTTATTCCAGTTTTGTACAAATTTCAGCTAAAGGGAGGTCCAAACAACTTAATCTTGGTCTCCCTAGATTTCAATTTCCTGTTTTAGAATATAGAGAATGAAAATCTGTCCAAACAGCTTAACCTTGGCAGATTCTTAGATAGGTAGAGAAAAAAAGGAGCCCAACTGCTTAATCTGGGCCCTTGGATGAAATAAGCGTAGCTTGTAGATAGAAAAGCATAAAAAAGAAAAATTGAAATGCTGGGTCTGCAAGTCTAAGTGCACCCAAACCAAAAGAAGAAAAAATGTTAGGTAACTAGGCTGGGTAGGTAGTTTTGAGGTTGCAGAATCTTGATGTCTGTTCATATTTTAAAAGTACCATCTACACTCAGATCACAGTCATCAAGCATTTCTATTTTGAAGAAGCTCAAACCAGGCGTAACTAACTTCCCTTGCTCCATCTTCCCGAAATCATTAACTAATTTCCCAAAAATAGGTCAAGAGTTGCTTGACATCTCTTAATTTCATCATTTTCCATGTCATTTAGCCTAGGTGAAGATCTGCTTCACTCAAGGAAGGATCCATACTTTCTCTATAAAATTCTATCTCCCCGTTGAAGCCTAAGATCTCTCAAACTTAGCGCTTTCTTACCATCTCCATATTAACTACTAACATTATTATTTAACTCCCTATATTTTCCCCATCCCCCTACTAAAACTATGTAAATGATCCCTCCCCCTGGTTGAAAAATAACCATAAGTACCCCCGGGAATTGCTCAGTTTGTCAGAAACTTGGCAAGAACCCTCATTCTGCCCCTTCAAACCATCTTCTAATGCAATAGACTCCTTCCAAAGTATAAAATCCCTTTTTAGGTTATCGGACCCCTTCCGAGGCCTCAAGTGCTCTTCTGACGCACATACTCACTCCTTCTGACCGCAATAGACCCTTGCCGATTTCCTTAACACTCTGTAGATCCTAGTGAGCCATCTCACATCACCATATCGCAATATTTTCACCACATAGTTATGCCCCATCCTTTGTTGCCCGATGCCATATCGTGATATCGGCGATCGGCAGTCGCAAGCATCGCATTTCCAAAATAAATACCTTCTCGTTCCCCGCCGATGCGATATTGTGATTGCATCGGAAGAAGTTCATCGCATCGCATTAAAGTATGAGCCAGCCTGCCACATCACCTGGCTGATGTCATCCGCTGTACTGCTGACGTCAGCAGCTAAAAAACCGAAAATTCGCGCAAGAGGAAAAGTC
>APFE030081499.1:0-41945 GCA_000404065.3 Pinus taeda | reverse complement strand
TGATTGATGCTATGTGATTCGTTCTCCACATTTCACTAGTTTCAATCCCACTTCTTCACCCCTGTGAGCATCACCCGATGTAATGAGTGCTAAGTGAACTATTCAAAAATCATGAGAAATTATTTAGTTACGACTACCTCTCATGGAAAAATGGTCATACGTGAATGACTTACTTAACGCAGTTGAATCCCAAAATGATATCTAATATAATGCACTGCGTAAAACCCCCTACTTAAAATTCAAAAAGAGTCAAGGGATCTCTACTTGAATGGTTCATGAGGCACACTACTTGCTAAGGTTTTGCAAATGGGGTAGCAAGCTAAGTGGGCTTGATTGTGGAAAAACTCCACAGTTAAGCACGCTTGAGCCAGAGGATTTCTGGGATTGGTCGTGGACCTCCTTGGAAGTCCTTGGTTACGCGTGCAAGCCCCGGGAAGTGATGATTGATTGCTATGTGATTCGTTCTCCACATTTCACTAATTGTTCTAATCCCATTCTTCACCCCTGTGAGCATCACCCGATGCAATGAGTGCTAAGTGAACTATTCAAAAATCATGAGAAATTAGTCAGTTATGACTACCTCTCATGGAAAAATGGTCATACGTGAATGACTTACTTAACGCAGTTGAATCCCAAAATGATATCTAAAGTATTCAACTATTGTAGAATGGGCACGATCATCAGGTTTGCAATTTTTGAAGTTCATTCTAGATCATCCAATATTTGCATCAAAAATATTGTTATTACAATTAGTTGGTTAAATTCAAAATGCATGAAGACAAAATAGAGATATAAATTATTCTGATTACCTAGAAGAAATTAAAAAATGTATTAGATATACATATGAGTACTTTGACATTACTGATTCAGTTTGGTGGGAGTCATTTTTCAATAATCAAAGTGATATCATTTAAACAACAACAAATGAAGATATACCTTTGAAAAATCATTTATTTGGCCATAAAATGTGTCAAATGAACATGAACAAATAAACATTGTTGAACAACAACAATCTCAAGGTATTATTAATTCTTCACAGGCAGAGGAAAGAGAGATGCATATTGGTTCCAGAAGATCTCGTGGACAACGTGAAGCCATGGAAGACCTTTACAGGGGTTCAATACATGATATTAAGGAGGGTTGCATGATTGCAGTGCTAGCAGATGGAGATCCCAATGGCTATCCATTCTGGGTTGCTAGAGTTATAAATGTCTTTACAGAAAATGAGGATGTTACAAGTGTTGAAGTGCATTGGCATGCCACAAATACACACCCATTCAATGGCGTGTATAAGCCAGAGATGGTAGTTGATAAAAAAAATGGTGAAAAGAGAAAAAGAAAGGGTACAAATATAAATCGCCGCCGCACAGACATATTAAAATTGGAGGATGTTGACATCCTTGTTTATGACTTCAATTTAACAAAGAAATGAACTCTTCGCTTCATGACGATAGAGATTCTGAAAAGGTTGTTACCAGAATGAACAATGTTGAGATGGGAGTCTGCTGAAACCAGTCATAGATTTAGAAGAATTTTGAAACCTGAAGTGTTGGGCATGCATGTGGACTCAGATGGGGCACTAGTTGATGAAATAGAAGAATATGGAACATCTTCGTCAACATCCAGTCACTCATCTGAAGATGTGAATTCTGATGGTGTGCAACAAAATATGAGTGATTTTGAATAATTGTTTAAGACAGTTTATATAATTGATGTATGCATCATATCTTGAAATAAAATTAATGATTTCCATATGGTGTTAAATGAGAAGTTATGAGGCATTTTTATGTTGTTGGATTATATGTCTTAATTATGACAATTTTTATTGTTTAAAATATATACAATGTAATATTAAATTAGAGATATAATGTATGTTTTATTCAATATATAAATAATGACTTTTGAATTCATTTAGTGATGTAATTTGCTCATAATGTCATGGTTTTTTAATTTTATAGTTGAAAAAATTTCAATTTCTTTTGTATCTAGCATGGTAAGGTTGAGAACATGTTGAATTTATACTTAGGAAACAAAAAATATATTCTATCAAAAACATTAATGTGTTTTTTTTCTCATAAACAACTTTGTTTGGCACATAAAAAATTGGTTTTACTAGCATTTTTTAAAAATTTTGAAGATTGACCCTAAAACAAAATCATCGTTCCAGTATCATCACTTTTTCGTTTTCAAGCTGTATTTTGCACGGAAATTTCGTTTTCACTGCCATTTTTAGAACATGTTCAAAATTGACCCTAAAAAATAAAAATCATCGTTCCAATATACACACTTTTTGTTTTTAGCACTGTTTTTGATGTTTTTTCATGGTTTTTTGGCTAGAGTTCCTGTTTTGAGTTTATAGTTTTGGTTTCAAAGTTTACATTTTTTTTCAGTAATCGAAAGAAAAATTGCAGACTCTGTCCCATTGCCCATTACCTTGAAATCTATATTGAATTTATTCAGAATGATTAATTATTTGTGATATGCTCAACATCATATGTTTTGGGTTGCTATGCCTAGTTGTATCTAGTTGTCACATCATGAACCAATATCACAACAGAGGTATAACTCTTAAATTTTCTCATGGTATTGTTTTTTTGGAATAACAAACAAAACTTCAACTGTTGAAATGGATTTTTTTCTCATCCTTTTAAAGAGCATATGCTAAGTCGTAGTTGCATCAAAATAGCCTTCTCTAGATGACAATAGGGTGAGGAGGGAATGTTGTGCAACTATTTTGAGTTCTCGTGCATCACTACACAAGGTTGTGGAGCATGGTAATACCTGTAGTTGTTCAATTGCAACTCAGTTTTGGTTTGGTTTTAGTCTAATTTGGGTCAAAGTGGTTACAATATGACTAGTTATGACACACATGCTTTTCTTCAAAATATTGTTGATCCTATGTTGGTGCATTGCATAAGGTTGTTGTTATTGGTGGTTGGAAAAGTTTTTCCATGCTAGCTTTTGTTCGAAAATGTTTTTAATTATTAATGGTGTAACATTAGATGTGATTGTATTGTTGAGGACTTGTATTGTAATCGAATCCCTTGTTGCCAATAATAGGTTACCACATACCCTATACTGGATATCTGAAGGACATTTATTTTTCGGAATAAATTGTTTTCTTTAGCTATTATATGAATAGTGATTGTACATTAGGAATTTTATGAAAAAGGGCTTACAAACACAACCACCAAAGTAAATTAGGTGAGTTGGAAACAAGTTGAACAAAATTGGTTTTTTCTTTTATATATGCTTGATACGTTCCTGTAATAGTTAAACTATTTCCCTTGCCTTGAAAATTATTGATGTTGTTGGAATCAATTGACATCTCTGTTATTTCACTTGCTTTAGACATCATTGATATTGTTGGCACCAATTGACATCTCTACTTTAACTTATGGTGCCTCCACTAATGTTGTAAGTATCTGAGTAATCTCATCCATGGTGGGCCTGGCTAATGAATTTTCTTCAACACATGACTTTTCAAGTTTGGTCAGGGCCAAACCCTAGTCTATGGCATATACTTCATGCAATGAAGGATCCATCCAGCCCTTCAATTCTTTTGTTGGATTGTTGGCTTCCAACAGAGGGCCTATGGTTTCAGCGAAGAGAACATGTGTTCCCTTCATCATAATGGGAGGCTGCCCTGATAGAATCTCAAGCAACACAACACTAAAGGCATAAATATGAATCTAAGTAGGAAAATGGTTGAAGTATCACAACAATGTGAAACCATTTACAACAAATTCAAATCTAAGTAGGAAAGGATGATTTATTCTATAAACATGAAATGTACATTTTTTTTCAAGGGAAATCGTCCTCTCTCTCAGCCTCAGAGGGAGAGTGAGGGTTATTACAACAATATTCATAGGAACATATCCATTACAACAATATTTGAACCTGGGTGGGGGAGATAACAACCATTTTTCCCAACCACCCAAGATAACCCCAATTGACAACATGAAATGTAATTTTAAAATTAGTACTATAACATTGCTAACAACAAAACAAATAAGGCATTAAAAGGATGTCAAAATTATATATTATACAAATAACAGTATTACATTTTTTTTTGGGAAGTATTGCAGAAGCCCATATTGGGAAACCTCCTTTGAGGTGATGATAGGAAATTAATAAAAAGGATCCCATTCTAGGAAACCTTATTTAAGATGATAACAAGAAAAAAGAAAAATGGAAACCTCCTCTTAGATGATTATAAGTGATTGTAAGAAATAATAAAATACTATTCCCATGTCCCCATTCCCCCAATGTATACAAAATTGTTATTCTTCTTGTGGGTGTCAGAATATAATCACAGTATCTTCTTGAAGCCATTAAAGATAGTTATGTTATAAGGTCACTTTATAGAGTTAATGGTGCCCATTACCATATCTGTCTACCACTTCTACTTGTCGCTAACTACCTCCCAAACATCTTGCAGTGTCATATGTGTTCCAGGGATTTTCTTAATTTTATTATGTGGGAGGTTGTGCTCAAAACACACAACTATCTATCCTAGATTTAGTTCCTTAGCTCCACCTGGGCATCATCATAACCAAGGGAGAGCTCATCATTGGTTAAATTTTTATTATGGAGGGGATTAGAATAAAATAAGAGCAACATCATATAAAATAAAATAAAAATATAGCTATAAACATTAAATGCAAATCAAAATTTATCCTCACCATCTTTTCATCTTGTCAAGATCATTACTAGACATTTTCCATCATCATGGATTCTTTTCCATGGATTGTTGTTGCAGATTAAAATCATAAATTATATTTCATTGATAATTTAGAGGTACAACAATGAAATAATAAAAAAATGACTTATAGAAATTCATAAAGTTGAGAATTTATGACCTTGTATCTTTTTCTCTCCAACTCCAATCCATGTTTATCATAAATTTCCTACAATATTTCTTCATTTCCCCATAGTTTATCTTCCTCGTGTTGCTCTTCTCCTTGAAAATGTCAAATACAAAAATTAAACACTAAGAGGACCAAAAATACGTCAAATCAAAAGAGTAATTAACAATATTACCATGAGTTTACTTACAAATGTTGGATCTAGTGTGATGTCATTAAGTGTCATCATCTTCATCTTTGTAGTTAATGAGGAAAATATGACGTTGAGAGGGTGGGCTTTGTATATTAGAAGAGGGAAGGGGAGGGGGACTCTCTAAATTGACAAAATTGAGGGGAGGATCCTATTTGAGCTTATGTTCAACAATTTTAGAGGAAGGTTGTAGCCTTGTTGAGATATAAGTAATGGTTGTGAGGCTAACTTGCGCAAAGAAACAATGAAACTTTTTTTCTTAATAGATAATCAAAATAAGCAAAGAAACCACTACAAAACAATCACCTACAATTTTTATCTCATGAGTGAGCTCAAACTTCTTGGTCCTGGTATCTAAACTATATAACATCAATGACAAATCTGAGAAATCCCTCTGCCTGGGTAGACATCTCCTCTGAGTAATCTCATCCATGGTTGATCTGATTTAGAATATTAGTTTGCAGTGCTAAGATCTTCCTCATATTATAAACAAAATTCTTTCATTGTGCTTAAGGATTCATGAATTTTTGAAAGTGAAATGAAGAATTTTTGTGTTAATTTTATGAGCAATTTAACATAAATCAGAAACTGAACAACAACATAAACATGTACATAACATCATCAAAAACACATTACAACAAGCACATGATAAATGAGTCCACCCCTCCTGGGCTACATCTCCTTGGTCTAGTTTCCAATGGCTTGGGCCTCTCTATTATGCTTAAAAGTGTAAATATTTGTGTTTACAATGCTCAAATGTTCTTGAAACCTACTCCAATGATTCCATAACATCCTAAAATGGCTATATATCCTCTTTTGGCATCCAATTTGGTGAAAAAATGAAGAAGTTATGACTTCCCCTTGTTTTCCCATTATTCTCTCCACATCCGACAGGAACCCACAATTTCACTCCAAAAATCCGCTAATCGAGTGAGAATTTTGGCGTGCAGTGGGCCATAATCCGTCGACACCAACTTTCCGTCGCAAATTGCAATTGGTGAAGTCCTGTAGTCTTATAGACTGTGAACCAGGCGGGTGATATGCGATTGTGATTCAGCGGAACTCTTAACTGGAGCTTATAAATGCATCGCGTCCGGGATCCTTTCGAAATCAGCGGAGTACCGGGTCTTATATATGCGGGACTTTGCATTGTGTTGTGATTTTTGATTGTGATATTGCATCGCAACCCAAACCTATCAAGGTTGATTATGTAGTGTCGTGTGAAATGTGCGATCACATCGTAACCCAGTAAATGCTGATGGCCGATTTTGTAACGCTGACCTGCTTCCTTGTTGCGATGTGTGATATGTGCTTATTGCATCACAACCATGATCTTGTCGGGGGCTTATTCTGTAACACCTCCCTTTGCCAATGTGCAATTTGCGAAATGTGGGGACCAATGGCGGTCTGCCACTTGGCACCTCCTTATTTGCTAATGGAACCTGCCACGTCATCCAATCCTGCCATGTGAGAAAGTTAAACCTGAACTTTGACTTGCTCTAAATTCTACATACGAGCTTGGATTTGAGTGTCATTCATTTCGTTGGAATCAAAATGATGAGATCTTGGATCTGAAGCTAAGTTTAACAATATTCTAACACTTTGATTTTTGAGCCTAATTTTGAGCACTTGATCACTCCTCCCCACTCAAAGCCTTTTGGACCCCAAAAGGATCACTTTCAATTGTTCAGTAGGTGAAGGTACAGTTCCCTCACCTTTCCAACCTCTATCCATTTGACTTTTGAAGGAATTGAACCCTTTAGCCCCACTCAAAGATAATCGATACTTCCTCTTTTTGATGTCCTTGTTCTTCTATCAAGTATAGTGTCTTACTTAAGCACATCAAGGAATTCTAGAGAAAAGTCTTCAATAGATGGAATTTGAATATTCTCTTCTTGATATTCAATCAAAATAGGCTCATACAACCTTAAATTTTCAACATTCACAATAACATAAATTTGCTTATATGACGGCAAATCCAACCTGAAGGCATTGTTACCAATTTTTTCCAAAATTCTAAATGGACCATATCTAATTGGTTTTAGCTTTTTACCTTCTCCTTGGAGCCTCTCTTTGTTATTTTGAAGCCAAAATTCATCACCAACTTGGAACTTGTGATCTTGACAATGCTTTTCGTGCCTTGCTTTGTACTTGCCTTGGCTTTTCTCAAGCTGTTCTTGAACCTTTTGGTGTACTAATTGTATTTGTTCAATAAAATTTCTTGCTTTAACTATGTCACTATGAACTTCAAAAGAAACATCTTTGCCAAAAATAAAATCTGAAGGATATTTAGGCAAGTATCACATGCATGCCTCAAATGACGAAGTTTGAGTGGAAAAGTGCTTGGCTCGATTGTAAGCATGTTGAATATAGTGCAACTGTTCATCCCACAACTTAGGATGCTTGCTGCAATACCCACGCAGAAGATGTGTCATTGTTCTATTCACTACTTCTGTTTGACCATCTGTTTGTGGATGAAAGGTTGTAATCTTTTTCAATTTGGTGTCCATGAATCCCCACAAGTTTGACCAAAAATTCCCCACAAAGTGAGAATCTCGATCACTAACAATAGATGTGGACAATCCAAAATGAACCCAAACATTATGAAAGAATAACTGAGCAGTTTGTTCAACTGTAACTTGCTTTTTACATGGCATTAAAATACACATTTTGTTGAACCTATCCACAGCTACATACAAATAATCGTGACCTCTTTTTGACAATGGAAGACCTCCTACAAAATCCATGGAAACACTCTCCCACGATCGTGAAGGCACTGGAAGTGGTGTGTACAATCCTAACTTCCTATTACTAGGCTAATTGATTACACATAATGCTCATCCCTTAATAAAATGGAACACACTTTCAAGCATACGAGGCCAATAACAATACCTATGTAGATGTGCCACCGTCTTACTTACACCAAAATGACCAACAATAAGAGAAGTATCTGCCTCTCTTATGTTGTTAACTGTTTCTCCCTGTGGAATACAAAGCTTGCCAAGATGGTACAACAAGTTATCATGCAAATGATAATCCAATTCCTCTACTTGGTTACCTTGAATCAATCTGGCATAAACATCTTGAAATTCATTATCTAATGCATATTGCTCAATATAACTGTCATGTAAAACAAAATTATGCTTGAGTAAAGTAGTTGCACTAACAATCAACCTAGAAAGCATATCAACAACTTTATTGTAGATACCTTTCTTATACCTGACTACCAAGTGGAATTGTTGAAGGAAACCCATCCATCGGAAGTGCCTTGATTGCTACAACTTTGATTGAGAATGCAAGTATTGTAATGATTGATGATCAGTGTGAATGATTGTTTCCTTACCCATCAGGTAGTGTTTCCATTTTTTCACACTTTGCACCAATGCATACAATTCCTTGTCCTATGTAGGATATTTAATCATTTCACTATTAAAATTTTCCGAATGAAAATAGATAGGCTTACCATGCTACATGAGGACTGCACCCATGGTGTAGTCACTAGCATCTATCTTAATCTCAAATAACTGTCTCAAGTCTGGAAGTGCGAGTACGGGAGTTGTACTGATCTTTTGCTTCAACGCATCAAAGGCCTTTTTTTTCTTGCCTCCCCACTAAAAAACATTTTTCACGCTTGTCAACGGATGCAAAGGAGCAGGTATAAGAGAAAAATTAACAATGAATTTCCTCCAATATCGGGTTGCTCCCAGAAAACTTCTTACCTCTGTAACTGTCTTGGGCCTTGGCCAATTCACGATGATTTCAACCTTGGAGGGATCTATTTTCAACTCACCTCCTCCAACAATATGACCCAAGTAAACTAAAGACGTCTTTCCAAACTCGCACTTTGACACCTTCAGATACAATTGTTATTTTTTCAAGACATCAAGTACTTTTCTTACATGCATGACATGTTCAACACGAGGTTTACTATAAATTAAGATGTCATCTAAGTAGACTATGAAAATTCATCAAGGAATGGCATCAACACATCGTTCATCACATGCATGAATGTAGTAGGAGAATTATACAAACCAAACGACATAACTATCCATTCAAACAAACCCTGTTTTGTTTTCAACGTTGTCTTCCAAATGTCTCCTTCAACGATTCTAATTTGATGGTAGCCACTTCTTATGTCTAACTTAGTAAAATACTTTGCATCTTTCTATTGATCGAGTAAATCATCTATTTGAGGCAGTGGGTAATGATTCTTTACCATAATTTTGTTCAATGCACGAAATTCCACACACATGCTCCATGTTCCATCCTTCTTTGGAACCAAGATGATAGGTGAACCACAAGGCGAGGAAGATGGTCTGATGATCCATTTATTCAACAACTCTTGGATTTGCATCTTAATTTCTGCGCTTTCCATCACTAATATCTTGTACATGCCAATGTTAGGAAGAGGACAATCTTGTTGCAACTGTATCTCATTTTGGATTCCTCTCTTGGGAGGTAATCCCTTTGGTTCTTGAAACATTTTGTCATATTGGTTAACTATGTCAACCAATTCATATTTCAAATTTTAATCACAACCTTTAAAAGCTTCATTATCAACATCATTTTTGGGTTTGATCATGAGAAGCACAAAATTCTTGCTCAAATTCACCAGTCTTTTCATCTACCCTGCATTAACAAGCAAAAAATTTGTTTTCTTGTTGTGAGCTCTCACAGTATATTCTACTCCATGTTTGAATAAATGATATTTATTTTCATGTTGATGGGAGATAGATTTTTTTTTTATAAATGTACGGGCTGCCCAAAACAATGCCATACATATCTAACGACACAATGTCAATCTCCACTTCATCTATGAATTTTGCAATGATAGCGAATTTCAGTTTACACTTTCTCGTAACTCGAAATTGTGCATTGTTACATACCCATCCAAGTGGATACGGTTTATGATGTGGAATAGTTTCCATATTTAAACTCTTGACAATGTTTTCAGAGATAAGATTGGCTAGAGAGCCGTTATCGAACAACGTATCAATCTTGTTATGTTTTGAGATCACCCTTATGTGAAACAGTTCTATTCTCCTCTTTTCATTTGGAGTTTCATTTTGCGAGTCTTAATAACTAGTGTTGGCAATGGATTCTTTTCCTTTTAACCCCATGGCTATGATTTTAGTTTCATTGCCTGAATCGGATCCAAAATCATGTTGAGTGGTTGTGGTTGTCTTCTATGTTCCCTTGTTGTTGTTTCTTTTTGGTCTCATTTCGGGAAGAAGCTTCTACTAGTGAGCTTCATTGTGACCCTCTCTGGAATAGTCTTTGCATTATCTCCTTCATATTTGATAGAAGCATTTTTCTTTTCCTTCCCTTTTAAATACTTTTCCTTTCCTTTACTCTTAAATGGATTTTTACTACCTTCTTCTAGGGTTTTTTTCCCTCTTGCCTCAAGATTAGTGGCTTGCACACACACATCATCTAGATTATTGGGGTTAAACATTAAGATAGTATGCCTAAGGTAACTGTGTAAACCTCCTAGGTACTTCAACAAAGTGTCCTGTGATTGCAAATCTACACCTAACATCAAAGACCTTTTTCTGAATTCTTGGGTGTAATCTTGCACATTTTGACCTTTAAGTTGTCTAAAGTTCTGCAAATTCATGATAGCTTTCTGCATATAATATAGAGGGTAGAATTGTCTTTTGATTGCAACAATGAAATCATTCCAAGAAATAGAGATCTTACCATGTTTTTTAATATCCTCTTGAGTCTTTGATTCCCACCATACCAATGCTACACCATTCATTCTTAAGGAAGCTAACTGGGTCTTTATGTCATCCTCTTGAAGGTTTGAATCCTGCAATAGACCTCCAACCAAAAAATCCAATTATCAATATTCTCTGCATTCACTTCACCATGGTCCATTATACATGGGCAACTCAAATTTAACATCAAGTTTTAAAAAATGTGATTTACCAGTTCCTTTTGAAGAATGATGATGAGTATGAGTAAGGGTTGTATTAGTGGAAGAGTGTGAAGATGCTTGTGAAGAAGAAGATGAAGAAGATGTTGGAGAGGGTGGAGGGTTGTCTCCATTCCCATTACCTCCTTTTCCATTACCTCATCTTGAACAACCTTCTCCTTTGGGAGGTTTAGAACTTTCTCCTTTCAACCTGCTATTTCATAGAGGAGCTTCACCATCTCTGTCATATCAAAGAAAGCCTTTCTAAAGGTATTCTCATCTTTTGTCGTGTTTGTAGGTTCTCCTTCATGAGACATGATCTCTAGAGTCTCAACTGCAACTTGAGGTTTTACTGGTGTTATAGATTGTCGCAACCTTGCTCTCCTTCCCCTTGACCCAACTTTAGGGTTTCCAGCCAGCTTTCCTTCACCTCTTTTGAGTTTTAACCTTGTAAGCATGACATAAACTTGCAAACAATTAAATCCTTCTTTCACAAAGAAAACCTAGTGCTCTGATACCAAATCGATTTGATTTAGAATATTAGTTTGCAATGCTAAGATCTTCCTCATGTTATAAACAAAATGATTTCATTGTGCTTAAGGATTCATGAATTTTTGCAAGTGAAATGAAGAGTTTTTATGTTAATTTTATGAGAAATTTAACATAAATAAAAAACTGAAATAGTTTGCAGTGCTAAGATCTTCCTCATATTATAAACAAAATGCTTTCATTGTGCTTAAGGATTCATGAATTTTTGCAAGTGAAATGAAGAGTTTTTATCTTAAATTTATGAGCAATTTAACTTAAATCAGAAACTGGAAAATAACACAAACATGTAGAGAACATCATCAAAAACACATTACAACAAGCACATGATAAAGGGGTTCACCCCTCTTGGGTTACGTCTCCTTGGAACAAACTCCAATGGCTCGGGCCTCTTTATTTATGCTCAAAAGTGTGAAAAAATGTTTTTACAATGCTCAACTGTTTCTAAAACCTACTCCAATGAGTCCAGAATGTCAAAAAATGGCTATCTAGCCTCTTTTTGCATCCAATTTGGTGAAAAACTGAAGAAGTTATGGCTTCCCATTATTTTCCCATTATTCGCTCCACAAATTGCTCCACATGCAACAAGAACCCACAATTTTGCTCCAAACATCTGCTAACTGAGCGAGAATTTTTCTACACAACGGGCCATAATACGTCAACACTGACTATCCATCGCAGATCACAATCGGCGGAGTCATGCAGTCTTATGGACTGTGAATCAGGCGAGTGATAATGTGATCGCGATTTGGCAGACGTGACGGAACTCTTAACTGGAGCTTATAAATGTATCACATCCAGGATCCTTTCACAATCGATGGAGTATTGGGGTCTTTTATATGCGGGACTTTGCACCCGTTTTGATTTTCAATTGCGATATCGCATCGCAACCCAAACTTGTCGGGGTTGACTCTATACTGTCATGCGAGATGTGCAATCACATCGCAACCTGGTACCTGCCATGGACCGATTCTGTAACGCCAACCTGCTTCCCTGTTGCGATATGCGATTATTGCCTTGCAACCTTGATCTTGTCGGGGGCTGATTTTGTAACGCCTCCCTTCACTTATGTGTGATTTGAAAAATGCAGGGACCAATGGTGGCCTACCACTTGATGCCTCCTGGTTCGCTGATGGAACCTGCCATGTCATCCAATCCTGTCATGTGAGTAAGTCAAACCTCAAATTTGACTTGATTTAACTTCTACATACGAGCTTGTATTTGAGTGTTGTTAGCACTGTTGGAATCAGAATGATGAGCTTTTCAATCTGAGGCTAAGTTTAACAAGATTCTGACACTTTGATTATTGAGCCTAATTTTGAGCACATGATCAATAGTGGGCCTGACTAATGGATTTTATTCAACACGTGACTTTGAAATTTTGGCCAAGGCCATAGCCTGGTCTATGGCATATACTTCATGCAATGAAGGATCCATCCAACCATTCAATTCTTCTGTTGGATTGTTGACTTCCACTAGAGGGCCTATGGTTTCATCCAAGAGAAATTTTGTTCCCTTCATCATAATGGGAGGTTGCCCAAATAGAATCTCAAGAAACACAATGCCAAAGCCATAGATATCAATATTTGGGGTCACTTTCCCATGATAAATGTATTCAAGAGCCATGTATGTGGGTGTACCTGAGCTATTATGCTTGGTACCCATATTGAACTTATGCTTGGTACCCATAATAATAGTAACAATATCATTAAGTTAATAAAAGGTCAAAAGACACACAACCCTTCATCTCATGACCAATATCAGGATTATTGTAACATCATCAATCTCATCATTCATATTAATCATATTATAATTTGAATATATTCTTATAATTGCATAAATATGTTATGTCAATCAGTAATAAACATGATATGTTTACTACATTTTCCTTTCAAAATAGTAAATGCAACAAGAAAGAACTTTTGTGGATTGAAAATAATGAAAAATCACAAAATCAGTGTGCATGACATTGATTGAATAAATGGGAGCATAAACTCCTTTTGCATTAAATGAAATGTATCTAAAATGTTACAATAAAGATATGGGAATAATGGTAGATGTGCACTCTGCCTTTTTCTGATCTTTTTGCAGTAAGGGAATGAACAAATAAATGACAAAAATGATGAGACAAAACTAAATTTATTATGTTACAAAGTCAATCTAAAACAACTACTAGAGTACAAGGAGAATAGTGTTTTGAAATTTGAAAGAGATCTACTAATTGGCAGGAAAATAGTTACCCAAATGTTGATGGCTGTAATATGATCTAACAAATACAAATTTTGTAGAAAATAATGCCCTTCAATCAGCCTAAAACTTACTTGATAAACTTGAGAAATTGAAGTGAGCACTCAAAAATTAAAAACCTAATGGATTTCCTTCATTTGGATCCTCAATCTAGAGATTATTGCCCTCAAAATACCTATCCAGCCTTGGATTGACTGTCCAAAGCATGTTGCATGTATCCACCCTTGTAAGTTGCTTTAAACCCCTAAATATCCACCTAAATATCTCTTTGTCTTTTTCTTTCTCTAAAAGTTCCTTTAGTAGCTCCATGTCCTTTGACATCTTCAAGTGTATATTCTAACCAATTTGGCCTTTTCTTTGTTTCGGGAATGATTACAGGTTGAATAGGTTCACTTGGTTCTTCTTCTTCTTCTTCCTGTTTTGTATTTGTCTTGTCATGATGCTCTTCTTATTAAAATGGTGGTACATCTTCATCATCATATCATATTGGTATATTCTTGGATCTTTTGTAGGCATGATTGTCGTCAAATATAACATCCCTGCTAACTTCAATTTGTCTTCCTTCCTAGATGTAGATTCTATAAGATTTTGAAGAAATATTGTAACCAACAAAGATCCCTTTTATACTTGTAGAATCCAATTTATTTCGCTTGTATTTTGGAACATGGATGTATGCGGGACACCCAAATATTTGAAGATAGTCTACACACGGCTTCTTCCCAGTGAATGCTTCTTCTGGTGTCATATTATCAAGGATTCAATGAGGACTTCTATTTTGTGTATTACCGTTGTCATTGATGCTTCTCCCCATAGAACCTTTGGTAGATCTTGATCAAATATCATAGTTCATATACATTCTTAAATTGTTATATTTTTCCTTTATGCAACTCCAGTCTACTCAGGGTTGTAGAAAACAATGAGCTCCCTCTTAATACACATTCCTTTACAATATGCAATTAATTCTTTTGAAGTGTATTTCCCCACCATTCCTATCTCAAAGTCTTTATCTTTCTTTTAGTTAAGGTTTCCACCTCAGATCTAAACTCCTTGAAATTTTCAAATACTTCATCCTTTGTCTTGAGAAGATAGAGCCATTTCTTTCTAGAATGATCATCAATGAAGGTCACATAATAAATATGGTTTCCAAAAGAATTGTTAGACATTGGCCCACACACATCAAAATGAATGAGGTATAAGATCTCCTTAGACCTTGTATCACTGATTGTAAAAGGATTCCTTGTATTCTTTCCCAAAGCACATCCCTTGCATACTCCTTCATGATCTTCTTTGATGTTAGGGACGCCCTTGACCATTTGACTAAGTTAGGGAATTATCTTGTAATGAATATGCCCATATCTTCTATACCATAGTTTGATAGGATTGATCTCCATGTGAACTACAGCTTAAGGAGATGATGTTATAACTCTATATATCCTTCCTTCATGAACTCCAATAACTTTTCCCTTTTCAATACTTGAATCCTTTTCCAAAACCAACGATTTACCATCTACAAAGGAAACCATATCTCGCTTTTCAGACTTGAGACATAGAGAATGTTGGTGAGGTGTAGCTTTGCTCCACTTTCCCGCTTTAATGATGTAGATCCAAGGCCCTTGATTGCATAATTATTGTTGTCTCCTAGCTCCATTGCATGTGATGATGGTTCCCTTGATAGAGTATGAAGTTGTCCACTTTCTCCCGTCATATGTCTTGAGGCTCCACTATCAATTATCCATGTGTTGTCATCATCAAGAGTACCTGTAAGTGCAACCAAGAATCTTTCACTCTTGACTCTCCTAGATATATTATAGATGATTCTTCCAATCCAACTTCTAGCAGTTCTCACGATATTGAATCCCATCTTCAAGTAACTTTCCATAGAGGAGTAACATTTTCTTCCAAGACAATGAAATGATCTTTAAACTTCTTCGATCTTAGCTCTGATACCATGTTGAGAAATCAATGCTTATAGGAATTAGGGTTTGATTCCTCTTTCTTGATAATTACCTGTGAATTATGTTAGCTCCTTTTACTTATTAATTAGTTTATATTTCATCAAGAAATTACCAAATTATATGTATATGAAGACCACGAGAACAAGAGACACAAGATGTAGGTGCTTAGCTAAGGAAAAACCCCTATAAGAGGAAAACCCAGTCAAAACTTTTCCTTTAGTAGATTCAAATCAAGATGACACTTCTAGACTTCTTGGACCTAGACAAAGACCTCCTCCAACCACCAAGCTAGCCCTTCCCTTCAATATATGATCCTTGACAAAATAGCTAAGTGACAACTCCCCAACAACAACTTCAATCTAGAATTTTAGCCCCCCAACAACAGAACTTCGACCCCCAGCAATAGAATTTTGGTCCTGTACTATACATAGAATTTTGGCCCAGCAACTGCCTAGAAACTTCATATGTGTGAGAAAAAGATAGCCCAGAAACTTGATTTAGGTTTTCCCAACAAATTCCGTCCTTCTCCAACTATTTCACTCTCTTTTCTGCCTCTATTCCTTGAAGATCAAACTTATTGAGCGAATGCTCCAAATAGGTTGAACTCCCTCTCTTAATATAACCTTTATGTGGGTCGAATTTCCCTAATATAGGCCAAATTCGTGGGGACGGGGCCAACTTGGTGTGGAGGTGACAAATAACCTTTTGACTCAAAAATATTTATTTTTACATGATACAAAAGCCCCAAAAGGATCTAATAAAAATGACAATGACTCTAATGACTCAAGACAAAAATTAGAAGCCCTCAATGGAGGATTTGACCTAGAAAATATAGACCCAAGCATGAAATCCATGCTTTAATAAGTCATTTTATTTAATAATAATTTTTCTTTGACAAGTACAATTATGAAGACTGATATTAGTTATATTCTTCAACGAAGTCCAATTTGAATTGTGATGCAAGTGCTTTACCTCCTACTCCTCCTGAAGACTTCTTGTGCAAACACTTTGTTGCATAGTGCCCAAATCCGTGGCAGTGAAAACATATTATCTTGCTCAAGTCCTTCTTGCCATTGTTTTGGTTGGTCATTAGTTTGCTTTGGGCCTTCTTGCCCTTTCCTTTCATGCCCTTCCAAACCAAGGAAAAATTATCTTCCTCCTTGGATTTGGATGTTACTCCATCTCTAGTGTTTCACCAAATTTCTTCCTACACTAGATCATACTAGAGTCTCTCCCAATTTGGTAATTTTTCCCTTCCATTTACAAAGTATTGGTAGATGTGCCAAGGTTTTGGAAGGCCTTGGAGAGCTATATTCACTAGTTCTGAAGAGGGAATATTTTCAACAACTTCTCCAAGCTCATCTCAACACTGAGTGAACCTAGAGAGGTAATATGAAATGGTTTCTCCTTGTTGCATGCATATGTTTCTAAGTTTGTCCCTCAATGCCAATTTCTTGGCATCACTACCATTTTCAAATAGCCCAGAGAAGGTCTTTCACATAGAAAAGGGAGTCTCCTTTCCATGTAAATTCGAGACTATGTGTTCTCTCACACCCTCCAGGATGATCCCCCTAGCTTTTGCGGTATCCTTCTTCCATTGGGCTAATTGTTGTGCATCTGATATTATTTCCCTTGGAATGTCAATTTTGGTATACTCCAGCACACCATTATCATTGAGCATTGCTTCCATTCTGTCCTTCCAGACTATGAAATTCAAGGTTCCCTCAAGGGAATACTCCAATCTCAATTCGTTGGAAGACATTTTCTCGCACGGAAGAAAACTGCTTCACTAAATCTACAAATCGAAATCTTTGAAGGAGAGGCTATAAAGACTAGTTTCTAGAGTGATTTTTGCTTTGATTCCATGCAGGAATTAATAAAAAAATGCCACTACTAATGTATTCGAACTAAAAACAAGAGATTACAAATTTCCTCTACTATTCTGTGAAATGGAAATCACGATTTAGAAACACATGCAACCATTAAAACACCACAATAACACAATTATTTACAGGGGAACCCAATTGGGAAAAACCCCTTTTTTTCTTTTCATTAATCAAATGTGAATGAGAAACTGTTACAATATCTTGTTTCGATCCTGAAGCACAACTTGCACTGTAAACCTATTCTTGTGCTAACTATCCTACTCTAGCCAACACTTAGCCAATTCAAGGTCCTGACTTTCTCCTATTTCCTTGTGCAACCCTAGAGGAAAGTAGCTCCTAAAAGATAGGAATTTTCTCCTATTTTCTTACACAACTCCCAAGGAATGATTCACCTGCTTAATTGCCAAGCTTGTACGCTCAACTAGTATACAATTGATAATTACAATGTGCCTTTTCCTCCACTCCAGCGAGGAAATTTGAATTTCATGCATGTATGGGATATTTTTAGTTGATTGACTAGTTTAACTGAGAGATCACTGAGTTAACAACAATTCTACTACTCAACTGACCTTCAACTGACTCAACTAGTTACTTGAGCTTAGTTAACTGAGTCAAACTGAAAATAACTGAACTAGATTGCTAAATTTTAGCTATTGCTACATGCACAACTCTACTTCTAGCCTATAACTTGAATTTATTGAGTAAACCAGTAGACAAAGTCATGTCACACAAGTTAACTGCAATCCAAGTCATCCCGTGAATGTGGAAAATTGAATTACTAAATTTGGCTAAGGCACAAGTCAAATTTGTCCTTTATTGCTACATTTCTAACACTTTAGTTTGCTTTGCAATTTCTATTGGCTCTATAAAGTCCGAGTATATGGACGACTGATTATAAAAAACAATTATATTTTTTTTTATGTTGATTGCTAGAGGCAAAGTATATTGTTATAATAGTTAGAGGTGTTTCTTTGGAGTCCTAAATGACTATATGGTGTATGTAAAGTGTTATTGACACTCAAGAAATCCAATCATCAATTACACTTTGAATAGAGAGTGCATTTATTCTCTTGAAGAATATTTTAAAAAGAAATCATTGGTGTTAATTTGTAAAATTTTATATGAATAAATATATATTCATGTCACACACTTTAAACTTTTGATTACATCCATGTTTTCTTAAATTCATTAAATTTGTAGTGATTTGATCTCCACATAAAATTTGGTATAGGTGAGAATCCCCTTTTCAACTTTATGTCAAATTTAAAACACACAAAAAATACAAAATAAAATAGGATTTAAAAAGTTGATCCATCTAGTTGAAATTTAATCAAATTGGTAGAACAACTCCTAAATGTTACTTGTGAAATGTCCATAATGTCGCGATTATATTTACTTAAAATGTTTTCTAGCTTTGACATTTCAATAAACTCTTATCTATTTTCAATGAATTTCCCACTTATATGTTTTTAAGTCTTGAGAATGGATGTAAGTCTTATCTCTTGCTAAGTAA
Organism: Pinus taeda; assembly: GCA_000404065.3. Taxonomy (NCBI): domain Eukaryota; kingdom Viridiplantae; phylum Streptophyta; class Pinopsida; order Pinales; family Pinaceae; genus Pinus; species Pinus taeda. The sequence goes on along the minus strand of APFE030081499.1, from coordinate 22,823 downwards.
AGTTATTAACGTCGTGTGGATTCCTTCCATTGTGGCAAGTTCTCCATGTTTTGTGGCTGATTTGGGTTTCTTCCTGGCTTGGTGATCTATTAAGGTCTTCCCTCAAAAGCCCAACTGAGAAAAAGTGGTCTTTGTGATCACCTTTGCCCTTTTGCTTAAAGCTAAAACTAGTGAAGCACATCTTATAGGAATACTCCTTTGAGAAATCTTTGGGCCCATGTAACTCTTAGTGGGTGATTATCCTCTAAGAACATTTGCACCGATAAGGTAAGCAGTGTTGATTGGCGATTCCTTATCAAGATTTGAGGTTCCTTCACTAGAATTTGGCATTGATTGAGAATTTTTTCTTTGTATATCTTTTGGAAACCCCACAGTAAATTTGTTTTAAGTTTGTTTTTGACATCATAATTGATGGAAAATTGTTTTCAATTATCGTAAAATACTTAGCAAAAGAGGATTGTTGATTAGACATGCCAAATTTTTAGATTTGACCAATTGTTTCGATTTCATAGCTATTTTAGGTACCTTTGGAAGAGAATGTGATGTGCATGTATATGCCCTTCTTATTTTTTTTCATTTATTTCTAAACTACCAATATAAATATTTTCACCTAAATCTAAGAGCCATATTTCAGCAAATAAGTGTTGCTTTGTAATTATATTCCAAAAGGGAGTAAGCTAATATTTTAGCAAAATAACCTCCTTTCAAAGACAAATTTGTACCAAGTTATAAAGAAAAATTTCATATTGCTTCAAAATCAGTTCATTCTTTCATGTTGCATTTATAATAATCTTGATTTGTCTTTTATACCTAGCATTATATTTAAAGGTAATATTTAATTGTTCTTCTTCTCAGAATTAAAATTGTAAATATTAACTTGCTTGTTCTTCTCAAAATTAAAAATTGTAAATATGAACTTGTTTATCCATTTTCATTCTTTCATGTTGCATTTATAGTATAATCAACATTATATTTAATAATAATATTTAGTTCTCTTTAAATTAAAATTCCAAACATTATCTTAAATTTTCAATAGTAAATGTCTAATCAATAAAATAATCATATATACTACTATTTTTAAAATTCAACTCTTTCCAATTAATACATTTTTTTTTTATTATTAATATTTAAATAATAAAATCATAAAACAAAATATAATTTTTAAATAATTTTAACTTGATAAATATAAACCACTTCCTTAATCAAAACACACTTACCATAGTGAAAAACCAATAATTAAAGAACATCTTTAAAACCATATAACCAAACATATTTTAATCATACATATTGAAACACAAAGATCATAGAACCAAAACCCTCTAAACATATATAATCATATATTAAAAAAAGTTTTGCAAAACTAAAGCAATAAAAAAGGTTTTGCAAAACTAAAGCAATAATCATGCAACTCATATAATTAATAACTTAAAAGGGGCAACATATATAATCATATATTAAAAAAATATTGCAAAACTAAAGCAATAATCATGCAACTCATATAAATAATAACTTAAGAAAGGGAAATATCAAATAGCATATGACTTCTTTTAAACGGAAATATTAAACTTCAGATTACTTTTACTATTTAAAAAAAATTGATATAATAGGGTATTTATTAATTTTTACCAAAACAATATTAACAAATCTACTTATCTTCTCATCATTATTAATTTATTTTTTATCAATGCAATTATAATATTTCCACTTTAAAAAAATAAATATTTGTTTGTTCAATATTATTAAAAAAATTATTATTTTTTAAACATTTGATTAGATCATAATTTGAAGATCTTACATAGATATAGTTGCAATACTTCTGCCATATTTTTTAGATATTTATGCAGTGATTTTTTATTGTTAGGTTTCACAAGAAAATTATCTAAAATTAAAATCTTTGAAAATAAATCATACTCACGTAAATAACATTTGAATTCGAATTCAAGAAATTCTCACTAAAATTCAGTGAAAAAAATTTCAAGAAATCCAATTTTGGGAGTGTTTGAATGGTTTTTAAAAAAAATTCAAGATATCCAATTTTGGGCGTGTTTGAATAGTTTAGAAAAAAAATCAAGAAATCCAATTTTAGGAGTGTTTGAATCGTTTTTTGATAGTGGAAATAGATTCCAGAAATCCAATTCTTATTTGTGCAGTGATTTTTTATTGTTAAGTTTCACTAGAAAACTATCCAAAATTAAAATCTTTGAAAATAAATCATACTCATGTAAATAACATTCGAATTCGAATTCAAGAAATTCTCACCAGAATTCAGTGAAAAAATTCAAGAAATCCAATTTTGAGAGTGTTTGAATGGTTTAAAAAAAAAAAAGAAATCATGAAATCCAATTTTGGAAGTGTTTCAATCGTTTTAAAAAAAAAATCAAGAAATCCAATTTTGGGAGTGTTTGAATAGTTTTTTTTATAGTGGAAATAGATTCAAGAAATCCAATTCTGGGAGTGTGTATCGTTTTTTGATACTAAGATTCAACACCAGAAATAGATTCAGCACCATCCGGAACCCCGAGACACTCAAAGTCCTTAAGCTTGACTGTTGTAACCTGGATTTCAAAACATTTATGTAGGATTTTCAGAATTTCCATCATTTTCAAGGCTAGGATAATAATGTGTAAATAACTTACCATCAGCCATTTATTGCTCACCATAATTTAAGCAAGCAGAAAACAAGCTGCAAAGATACAAGAATGAAAATATAAATGTACAGATTTATTAGTGCTAATAAAAATTTGTACGAAATTTTTTTCCATAAACAATTAATTTTTCATTTTATATTATGAATGTATAATATTTCTGAAAAATAATTTGAAACTAGAATAACATTAACCTAACTGACTAGAGCACTTTTTCTTAAATCTTAACTAACTAAAGCACTTTTTCTTAAAAAATTTGATTTATATAAAAAAATGAATCACAAACTAACAATATAATATACAATAAAGATTGTAAAGAATTTGATTCTTATAAGAAATGCATCGCAAATTAACAATATGATATAACAGGTGACCAGTAACCTATAATGGACTTCCGAACCAAATCCTATGTTCGTTAGATTCCTCGCTGTAACAAGGTCGGTCATCGAAAACATACCCATGAGATGATAGGAGATACATATTAGCAAAGCCCATGTTAACCAATACTCATACAATAGGGTGATGGTTATCCAATACAGAGAACCAAAAATGGTGCTCACATACATCGCAAAACAGGGCTCCTTTGCGAACCTACCCACTATGACAAAAGATCTAGTCTCCTTGTTGCAGTACAGAGCCACAACCAATACATACAATCCACACAGGAAAATGAAAATAATATAAAGATGCTTTTCAAATACCTGCAACCAATGTAGTGACAGAACAATCATATTCAAAATGGCATCATTCTTCCCCGTCCTGACCTTAGTACACAACATAATATAGTTTCTCCTTATCTGCAATTATGTGCATCTGGCCATACATGGGCAAAATAGAAGTTTCAAACGTTCGTCATTAATGCAGCAAATGATCAGAACTTCGCAGGTTCAAAACATATGAGCATCGCTTCAGTTGAACTCCCACCAGCCCTGAGTAACCAATCCAACCCCAGCCTTTACAACGGGTTTTCATCACTCTCCTATGCCGCCACTGGTATCCTGCTCACCACTTTGCGATGAAAATCTCCTTCTGACATGGAGATATAATACACTGGAGGATAGCTCATAGCTTTCTCTAAAGATTTGTTCATCATCATGAAGTCTCTGAGAGCATTGAGCCTCGGCTTCAATCTTTTCTCGATGCTATAAGTCAGAACCGCCGGGAAGCTCATAATAGCATTGCGAGGCAGCTTCCATTCCTCATCGAGAAACTTGAGATTCTGCCGCAGTTTCTCGTTAGAAAACCCCAGAAGCTGCGGGTACCTCTTAACGAGAATCCCGACTTCCTCCTCTGTAATCCTCAATTCTCTCAAATTTTCCAATTTTACCTTAACAGTGTCCTTGTTCAGCTTACTCAAATGAAGAAAAGCGCGAGCAAACGCCCTGAACCCCCTCTCAATGCCCATCCCTTCGGCATCTTTAACAAGCCCCACCAAAATCTTTCTACACTGATAAAACCCTAGGGTTATTGAATATGTCATACATATGACAGACGTGGTTAGGCTGTGGCTCGAAATGACTTTTCGAGCAATTTTATCAGATTCTGGGTTCAGAACCACTAATAATAATAATAATTATATTTATGTCCAATTAATGACCACAAAGTAGGTCAAAGGCATTGTTGAGTACACTAAAGGCATTGTTAAGTACACTAATGTATTTACAAAGAGGAGAACCAAAAAGTCTTCTATAGAAGATACAATCCCTGAAGTAAAATCAACATATAGCCCAAGAGGAAAAAATTCCAAGAGCTAATAAGTATGAGGCTCAGACCCATCTCTTCTAACATCTGAGGCTGAATGAATAACATTGAAGAAACTCAACAAAGTCTGTTGGCCTGATGAAGAGCCGATGGCAAGTGCAGACTGTCCACTAAATCGTATCTTGGGGGGTTCACACGTTGCTGAACATTGGAGGACATAGTCTGTCTCCAAGGAGCGGTTCTAAGTGAGATCTCGTGTGGTAGGGTGAGGTCCCACGGATCCTCACTGATTTGGAGTCTAGATATGTATTGGTATCAATCGATCTCTTGGTGCCCCTGTCTGAAGGTAGTACCCTGAAAAATGTCGTGATCCTCTGTGTGGGGTTTGGTCTGATGGGACGCTGAAGAATATGCCCTCAGAACCTAAGAGCCTCTTGCATATATAGGGTCAAACATCTCTGATCAGTGTACTTGAAAAAGTCAGTGAGGGTTCGAAAATCTCTAAACAAGCAATGAAACCTTCCTCTGATCTTGTAGTAGATAGGGCATCCAAGGATGAAGTGCACCTCGGTCTCCACTTCCTGTAAATGACAACCCTGGTAGAATCTGTCTAGTCTCTCCCTCTAGTGGTCTGTGTCTACCCAAAGTCTATGAGAACCTACTCTAAATTGGCCTAGAGGCATGCGAAGAGCATGCATCCAGTGGTGAAATGTATATTGGGGTCGAACAATGAGCCCGTCTCTCAACTCCAAGAAGTGATCAGCGTAGAAGACCATCTTTGGGCACAACCATCCTGGAGGATGGACCCAGGTGACTTGGACAAACTCCTTGTAGATGTCCTCCCTGGTGCTCTTGTTAAGCTCCTGTCTAGTAGGTAAAAGGTGACCAGGGGCATCTAAAGAATATCAAAAAAAGGGAGACGACCCAACTGAATTCCCACTGACTCTAAAAAGTTTGAAACTTATGTAAACCAACATTCTGTAAACCAACATTCTGTAAACCAACATCTGGATCAAGCATCGACTGCAGAAAACAAACCTTCGGTTGCAGCGTACGGTTAACATTTAATGTAAGAAAACAAGGGTTTATATTGAGGACTTGGAGCAATTTCTTACGAGTGAGGCCGATCCTCTCCAGGAATTCAACCTTGGGCTTGACAATGCCCTCGAAACTGGACCATAACAACATGGGGTATGTAGAAAAGACTTTCCGAATACTGATTTCATTAAGACCTTTGTCTCTCAGGAAATGTAGGGTTTTATGTGAATTATCGTACGATTTTCTCTTGCAAATGGTGTTGGCCTCATCGAGAGAGAAACCTCATTCGTTGAGAAGGAAGCTCGCTACGTGGTGCTTTAGAAGGAGTAAGGCGATGAAATGGGGATGTTGAGAGTCAAATAAAATGCTGATAATAGTTTTGTTGGAGTTTGAACAAGGCGTGAGGAGAAGAGGATAATGAAGGCCGGAATGGCATGGATGTGCTTCAGAGATTCAGCTATCGGGCCGAGACTGTTCGAACTGATAGCTTTGCGGCCATTATCGACACACAAAACACTTACAAACTGTGCTAAACCGATTTCAGAATGAGATTTCGATGCTTTCCCCTTTATGGAGAGAAGACGTTCTTGCCCAAATTTGATTTTGGGTGGCCTCCAGTTCAAATGTTGCGGTCACATGGATCTGGTCAATACTCGATTTCCGTTGCTTGTGCATTTGCCCTTTCTCAAAAATATAGCGTGGTGCAAGTCGTTAAATTTACATTAACGAGGATTTGATATTTAGTTTTTATAGAAGTAAATTGTGTGTTGGAGTACTTGGAAAAGAGTCGAGTAGGGTTGGTTGTGAATTATCATAGGATATGTGAGCAAGTAAATATGATTTGATTTTTTTTTGTAAATGGTGTTTGTGTTGGGGAGAGAGAATCCATAATCATTGAGAAGGAATCTTGTTACTAGGTTTATGTTTTTAAAGGAGGTAATTGACAAAAAGGGGGTTTTGATTTGTTTAATAAATGATGTTAAAAATAATCTTATTACATTTTAGACTAGGAGTGACAAGGAGAGCATGATGAAAGCAAGAACATAATGGATGTCACTTAATGGTTCAATAACTAAGGTGGAGACTATTTGGAATGATGACATATAGACCATTTTCCACATACCAAAGCCCTACAAACTTCACTCAACCAAAGTCACAATCAACTCCATGGCTTAGCCTAATGAGAGCATCTCCAACAATAAGACACACACTCAACAATATAGGGATGGCTTGGCCCAAGTTCAACTCACAACTAGCATTGTTGGGTGTGGTTTGTAGGCATTTTCACTTAGCATAGGGGTTATAACGATTGTACGTAAGCTTTATCTTTGGATCCCTCCTTTGTAAACCCTTGAGACTTATCAAAGCTCTTTACGATTTCCAAAGATCAATACTCTTGCACGTAATGTTTTCTCTTTCTAATGTAGGATTATGCTTTTTGGTCCATAAATTGAAGGTGATGATGGATCTTAGACTAAACATATTAATTTGAGTGGATATAACCTAAATCTCAAAGATCAAGTCTCTAAAAGAGCAATAATTGCAAATATGAGTTGAATAAGTGAAAAGATTTAGGTTCGAATTTTTGGATTTGAGGGAAGAAGAAGAATCACAAGGATGAAACCAAGAGACTCGAGATCACATATATTTTTGTATAATGTGAAGAGAAACCATAACATCTAAGAGAACACAACCTTTGAAAGAGATTATATGTCCTCATTATAAAAAATAAAGGCCTCCAATCACAAAAAATTTAAAGTGGGGTATTTATCAATCTAAACTATGATATTGCAAGGAGTGGTAAAATGTATTTAATAAGGTGTTCAAGTTTCTACTCCTAGTTATATTTATTGTTCACTTACATTCAATCTTCTTCATTTGGTATAAGCAATACACCACATTTACCAAATGCTTTCAAGCATAGGCCTAGCAAAGTAACTTTAGACACTTTTTGCGAATATATAGAATCATTAAAGAAACAAAGCGCAGAAAGAGAAGCTAAACTTAAAATAATTTTGATACCAAATTCACATCTTTTAAAGACAAAGTCCATAGACAAATAGACAATAAAATAATTAAATTGGAGGATATGTTGGAGACAGTGAAGACCAAACTACAAGGAAAGGAAAAAGAGTATAAGGAATGAAACAACTAACCTAGGAAGGATACATTTATAATTTAAAATGCGTTTGAATGAAAGACGATTTGGAAGTGTTAAAGGGGAAGATAAATAACATATATCAACCATAAATGGATATTAAACCCATTAATGATGAAATGAAGTTAATAAAATTACACCACCAACATAACAAAAGAGCTCTAAACCTCATAAATTTTGGTCTATAGGAGGATGGAGAGGAGGACACTAAAACTAGTAAAGGAAGAAGTACAAAACAAGTTACAAATTGAAACTACTTATCACACAAAAGTAAAGAGTTTGGACAAAATAATTGAACGTGATATAGTTTAATACATCTTAAGATAATCTTTACTAACCATAAATATGGCTATTTAGTGAAACTTCAAGTCTAAAAAGGTCAGAAATATTTGTAGATGAGAACCCCATTCTAGCATATCAAGTTAATTTATTGGACAAAGCTCAAAAGGTTAAGTAATCTAGGAAGGAAAAAAAAATTGGCAATAATTGCAAATAAAAAAAGAATGATTAGATATAAACACAAAAATATATATAATTGGAAAACTCTAGGTAAACATCCCAAGTTAAACTGAAGTTTCCATAAAACTGATTTTATATTGTTTGTTGAAACTTGCGAACATGAAGAACATATGGTTCATAACATAAACAAATTTGTCATTGTGGTCAATATGAAACTTGAGACCTCTCACAAAAGCACAAGAGGCATAGCTTGTTACATAAGGAAGAACATTTCTCCTTATATTAAACTTCACAAGGAAGACCCTTTCAATGAGTACATATGGGTGAAGATTTTAGACATGAATACTAAAATTATTTATTGAACAATCTATTACTTTGCACCTATAAGTACTATATTTTATAGGAAGAACATTTAAGATATAAATTTCCCATATGATAGCTTGGAACATTATATTTCTTATTTAATAAATGAAGGCAATATCCATTTGCCAAGGATATTTAATGTTAAAATAAGAAGATTTTTCTTTTTAAACAATGGTGAATAGGTAATACGATGGAGTAATCTGGGTGAGTCCTAGGATCAAATCTTCTAGCTGCCTCTATAACACCAAGAGTATATCGAACTTCCCACAAGACAAATATATCAAATAACTTATGATTTAGCAAAATCCAAGACATCGTCGAAGGGAAGCATCTACTCTTCGAGCCTTATCACAATAGGTCAAAATGTCCCTCCATGACAAGGCGAAGGGGAAAACAAACAATTTTCCCAATCACTGGGTTTACACTATACCATTGTTGTATAATTTGTTTTTGTGGAATTTAGTCCTTATTAGGTCACTAGTTCAAAATTTATGGGGAGGAGTTTAGGGTAGGAGACACATGTGAGGGATCAAAATTATCAATTGTCCCACTAAGCACTCAATCACAACATCCAACATTGAATTTGACCCCAAATTTATCTCAACCCTGCTTTTATACACACACACACACACACACACACACATTTGATCAATCTAATCATGTGATGCATAAAAATTGATGAATCCAACGAAGCACTTGAGGAAAATAAAAGGAATGAGGCATACCTGAATAAAACATAAACAGAATATGCCCAACAAATTTAGTAATGCATACAATTAAAAAATCATATAAAGCAATCAATGCAATTACATTCCTATTTGATATATTTATTTATAGTTGGTTACCAAGTAAGAATAGACAAAAAATTGCATCATGTTCGACTTTCCATAGTGCACTGTAGGCTAGGTTAGTTGGTGTTTTTTGCCTCTAATACCTAAATTCGACAATCACTCTTATGTCAAACAATTAATCAACCTTAACTCCAATTACAAAGATGGAAAGGTGTTATGGTTTGGTTAAATCCTTCTTTCTCGTTGTGTCCAGTTGTCATCAATCAACCTCCACCATTTTTGAAGGGAAACATCATAACCACAAGTGTGCCTATTTTATATATTTTTTGTGCTCATTTTTTGTTTATTAAACTTGGGAACATGAAGAATATATGGTTCAGAACATAAAATAATTTTTCATTGTGTTCGACATAGAACTAGAGATTCTCTCACAAAAGCATTGGAGGTATAGCTTGTTACATAAGGAAGAAAAATTCTCCTTATATTAAATTCCACAAGAACGACCCATACAATGAACACAAATGGGTAGATATTGATGTAGGTGCATAGATGGAGAATAAAATTCGATGAATACTGGATCGGAGCCTGCCAATGTGATAAGATGGTCACATGGTGATGATGGGATAAATTTAAATGTTTTTGTTAAGAAATTGTAACTCTTTACATTAGAAAGAGAGTTTTCTTTTTAGAATAAGTTGGAGGAACTATTTCCTAATGGAAATATAGTTTCAGTTTACCTCATTTTGTGGAGAAGAGGAAATGACTCATATTGTGACTCTTGGTTATCCCATGTTAGCTTTAGAGAGGAAGAGTGTTTGAGAAGAGTAATTGAAAAAAGGTAGAAGAGGAGGAGGAGAAGAGAAGTTGTGTCACAAGGAGAAGAGGTTGAGGCTGAGAGGCCTAGGCTGCATATACCCACTTTGTATATCTAGCCAAGTTAATGTATATGTGAATTTGATTAATGAGAAATATGTTTAGATGTGCCTCTGTGTTTGTTTACCTTCTCTATCTATGTATTATTAATGAGGTTTTTTGTCTTTGGGGTAAATGTAAATGACCAATCGAGTGAGATAGCAATGTAAGTGTGATTCTTGTTGTTTTGATACGGAATATGAATGTTTGAATTCATGAGGATTGTGATATATGAGAGACATGAAATTCATGAAAGAAAGGAGCTTGAATAGATTCATGATTTTAATTAGAGGTTGATTGCTAGGCTTGCAGTAAAATGGAAGTTGATTTTGAGTGTTGAAATCAGTGTAAAACTTGATTGATATCCATGTGTTTAACCTTGCATCCATGTGATGATTTTGAACAAAAGTTGGTGAATATTTTTGTTGTCAAAAATCAACGTAAACTCTAACTAAGATCTAGAGAGTTGATTTACATTAGAAGTTTGAATATCATGGCCCAACCATTGCATTGTTATTCATGGTGCTTTTTTGTTTTGTTTGAATCAGTGGGATTGATGCAGTCAGAGACCAAAGTGACAAAGGCTAGAGTAGTCAGATATTGAAGAGTGCAGAGAAGGATTGACAACAATGCAAAAAGGTAGAGTTAGTAGAAGCGCAAAGTTTTCAGTTGACAGAGGAAATAATAGTCAGAGACTTTGATGACAGTTGCATCATACTGATTCAAGTTGGATGTTTTTTTTGTTTCTGGAGTTGTTGGAGCAACAACAATAGAGAGAAGTGTCGCATGTAGAACATTCCAAAGGTTCAGGATCGGAATCAAGTTGAATTCCTTTCTTGTTGAGAGGGAGTGTTGGAAATAACAACAAGAAATGATAAAAATAGAATCCAGAATATTCCAATTTTAATTTGTCCTTGAATTAAAATTGTGAATTAAATTCTAATTTAGTCTCACCAGCTGCTTGGAAATAATTAATTAATTCATTATGGCTTAATTAGTTGGAGAAATTCAAGTTAGAAGTCTTTCTAAAGTCATGCAAGAGTTATCCCTTAAATTAAGGAGATTATCCCTTAATTAAGGAGATAATATTGAGTTATATTTGAGTTGTAATTAGTTAGCTCAGTTTACTGAGTTAAGTCCAATTAAATTAGTTTCAAACTGTTTGAGGAACTAATTATGAGTTATCAGTCAATTGATGCATGTATGCACTCAACTAGTGTACTCCAGATAACTGAAGATTCCCTCATCAAAAACTCATTCATGTTTACTCTGAGAAAGACCCAATTGAGCTAAATGTCAAGGACAATGTACTATTAGTTGCATGTGTTTTCCTATAAAGGAAATTCATGCATGAATTCAAGGTAAGGTTCCTTGAGGATTACGCAGTTCTGACAAGGTGTGAGATCAATGTTCCACTTGGTTAAGAGTTTTCCACTTGGTAACAGGAGGATCACCCAGGAGAAACAACACAAGGAAATAGGAGTTTGGAGGGCAGAGGAGAAGGCTTGTGAGAACCCAGGTTTTCCTGTGAGCATCCAGGAGGATTGTACTAAGAGCTGACTAGCTGTGAGAGCTAAGGCTTTGGATAATTTTGATGTATTTCCACCTTGTATGATAATACAAATAGGGGGGTTTTTAGCTAAGGATTTCCCCAAAGTATTTTCATGTGTTTGTTCATTGATTCTTCTTCTTCTGGTTATATGTGTTCAGCTCGATCTTGCTCAATCTTTAAGCTTCCGCAAATTGATAGTAGAAGTAGGTTATAGTATTTTGCTTTGATATATTGCATTATTGGGTTAATCTATAGTCAGATTTTCTATATGGTCTCAGAGCGAGATTTGTAGAGAATTTTCATAATTTCTACAACTTGTACTGGGCATAAATATTTGGCAATTAGGGAGCTCAGAGATTTAGGCTAAGGGCTTGAGCGTTGATTTTTATCACTGCATAGTTATGGAAGGTAGAGAAGCCCATGATATTGCACAATTGTGTAGTTCAGGAGCTTAGAATTGAGGCTTAAGCCTTGAGATTGCACAATGCACAATACTGATTGGGAAGGAAAGAGAAATTAGGCATTGTTTGAGGTGAAAGGTGGAGCTTGAGCACTGTGATTACACAGTGCATAGTCTTGGAAGGCAGGAACTGTGCATTACGTAGCTCCAAGATGCAACATTGTAGCTTGAGGGCTAAGACTATGCAATGCATAGTTCAGAAGGGCTGGATGAGGCTAGGTTGTTTGGTTGGGAAGTGACAATAATTTATTGTTATCACACACTTAGAAAACTTGATGAAATAACATATATCATCCAGAACAAATGAGAAAAATACTACCCTAAGTACAACAACTTTGTGACAACTTACGACAAGTGTGGCACCAAAGATACACTTTGCGACAACCATGACAACACTTGTGTGACAATGCTTGAAACTTTGGGAATGAGTGTGATACATGTTTACATGGTAAGTAAAAATCATTAATGCAAATATTAACCCTTTAAACAAGCAATAAATTAATTTTACATGATAAGCGATAGTTCTCACACCAAAAGAGGACACTTGTGACATGAAAAGAAAAGTGCGAACGACACTTGCGATATGTGAACGATAATGAAAACAACACATTCCAGAGTGAAGATAACATGAAACTATAATAAGTAAAGTGAGATAAAGCAAAAGCGACACTTAAAACCATGAAAACGACACTCGCCAAAGAAAAAGTGCACAAAAGCAATAGTTTCCAAAACTCATCAAAATAGAAGTACAAACATAGATAGAAGTGAGAGATTGTCAATTTCAATGCACACTGAATGTTGACATGGATTGAACATAGCGCAAGAACTGTCTTGATAGACTATGATAGGATTATTTGAGCTTGTGTGAAGAAGTGTGCTCTTGAATTCATTACCAAATGAGCATGTGTGAGCAGGTGAATTCAACACTTCCAATCCAAAAGGGAGCTCAAAGAATAATCAGAGCTAGAAGTGACTACAGAAAGGTTGATCGCAAGATCCATAGTAGGCTCCAAAATTCAAGTATAGGAAAAAATTTGGAGGGTGTTTGAGGAAGTGACAACACTTGGCGACACACTAGTAGAAATCCAGCTTCTCTGCCTTGGTCAATTATTTTGTGTAGAGTCTAGTTCTTTATGGAGTATTGATTCATCATTCATATTACCATGGATTCCCCACTTACCCTGTGCATAAACATAGTCCCCTTTGTTCCTTTACTCAATTAAACACAAACATAAGATAAACGATCACACAATGTTTCGAATCATGATAGGGTAATGAAGTTCGCGAGCTTTAGATTGTCAAAGTATAGTTTTTCAACTCTAGTGTTGCTCCACTATCAATAGGCCTGGATAATACCCCGATGGAGTTGCTTGCTTCACCTCTCTGCATAGGAAGACTTTCTCTTCTTTCAACTTTATTTATTTATTTTATATAGGATTGTGAATCGACACTTACTTATTTCATGGGCAGAAGAGGGATCTCGACTTATTGTGAGAAGGAGAGGTTGTCCTTTCAAGGAAGCATATATAAGAGCTTTGATATTGGTTTTCTTATTTATATTTTCCCCTTCCCTTCTCTACTTGATTAGAATATCCAGAAAACATGGAAACATGAAAACCCACGTGTAGGCATGAGGTTTCCATAATATGGCATGGAGATCATGGCTCGAAACAAGGATTTCCTAATGCCAAGATCATATTTTCCATCGGAACGTCATTGACCAAACGGTGTGACCAAGACAAGAAAGAAGGGCAGAGAGTTAGGAAAATGTTGCAGTGTCACAAAGTCCTTCTCCATTTTTCCACATTGTATTTTGGGCCCAGACAATAAACCTATCATGCAAATTCTTATCAATAGAACATAAGGAAAAGACACAACACAACAAGAAAGTGAAACCAAAGCACAAACAAAAGGAGGCTAAACTAAACATGATGCAAGAAAGATGTAATAAAGACAATAAATACTAAAAATAACAAGTGCAGAATTAGTACAAGAGGGGGGAAACTAGAATGCATCTAATCCTACTCCTAACCTAACAACTAGAAGGTTGGGGTTACGTATAATGAAATGTCCAATGAATCCACCGTAGTTGTTCGTGACTTGTAATCACAAAGATGTGATTGATTAAAATTGATATAAACTAATGTGAAAGAGAAAATATGAGAGATTGAAGAACTAGCACAACAAAAAGAAAGTATTTCCTGTGGGCAGAAAGATGTGTCACAACCACTACTTCTAACTAGTTCACATTCTTACCTTTTCGAAAGAAACCATAATCTGAACAACCTCAAAGACTTCTTGTAAATGCACCTTCTTTTGTGTCATCCTATTTAGCAAGAACGAGAACAGGATAAAACCTATTATTTGCAATGGAGCTTTCCAAGTAAGATTGCTCCAACCATTCAGTGATTGGATCATGAAATTCGAAACAATCCTCTTGAAAACCTTGAAAACTTTGAAACAATGAATCTTGAATTAAAAGCATGGGATCAGGATGAGAATATTATGATGGAAAATGGACCTGATCATATTCAAAAAGAATTCCAAGGTAGTGAGGACCTGTCATAACCATCAGTGAAGGCTGAAGTGCCTCAAGTGATCGACAAGTGTACAAATAGTGAGATGTTGAACCATGAAGATCAAAGGATGTAAAACAACTACCATTGGATATATTGGTGGAAAAATGATAAAACATATGAAATTTAATATCATGATCAGATGGAACTTTTTTGGCATGATATTCTTGGTTATAAAATAAAAAAGATAGATTAGTTTCAACATCTTCACAAATTCTCTAAATAATTGAATAGTCTTCTTCACATGATGAATGTAACAAACTATTTCTTTGTATCTAGTAACACACTTTACTAGCATCATAATCATTGAAATAAGTGAAAAGGAATTCCAATACAACAAACACATGAGATACATCAAAATATGATGAATGAAGAACTTGGTTCACACAATAACTCATTCATTCATTCACTCTCAAGAGCATTTCATGGGTGATGAAGAACAAGATTCGTGATATGATATTCACAAGAAAAACCAGGAGCTTCTCATCATGAAATAAATCTAATAGATATGATTCCTTCAGCCAAATATGATATTTGAGGTTATCAACTTCACAGTTCAATGACTTTATGAGAGATACACATTCCAAACCTAAGTTTGATGCAAGATATTTGCATGAACATGAATAAACTAAACAAGATTCTTGAATCCGATTAGAAGTAAAATCTTGAAAATTTGAAAAATTACATCTGAAATACCAAACATATTTCAAAAATAAATTTACATCAAGTGGAACCATGCAAAGAGAAGGATTGTGCGAGAGAGACTATATCTGACTTAGTTTCGGGGGATTATCAAAGTCGCGAGATCCTCACATAACCATTAACAAAAGTTGAAGTGCCTCGACTTGCTGACAAGTCCCAAAACTTTTAAAGATTGTAAAATCAAATTTTGAAGATCTAAAAAGATCGTGCACCTTGAGAATAGTTTCTACCACTGGTTTCAATAAGACCACTACTCACCAGATGGTAGCCATCTCTGTCACTAATTTGATTGGATTTTCCAACTTCAACAACCAGATTACTCAAGTTGAAAGATTCTTCTGATCACAAATATGAAGATATATGAATCAGAGAAATTTCATGAGCAAGTTGGTTTGAAGAGTTGTCTTCATGCAAGAGAAGAGATGATGAAGGATGGAAAGAGTACTCAATGATTTGATTGTTTTCACTTCCATCATGGATAATCTCACCACCTTGTGTCAATTAAGAAGTAAACTCATCAGATGAATGAATTGAAGAGCATGGAGTATCTCTTTTGCAAGTAGATGCATCACAAATGATAGAGCACAAGGGATACTGAGATGAAGAGGAGGTTTCGATAAGAACTTCTTCTTTGACCAAATCAAATTCTAGATCTAAATTAAAATCTTCATGAGAAATCGAAAGATCAGTTGATGCGCCTAGGATTTCATGATAGCTTACATCAACAGATCCATCATCATCAAAATGGTTATTGCCTAAGACTATGGATTGGTTGAAAGAATTCATTGAATTTGTTTCACTACCGAGATTAGCAGATTGAAAATCATCCGAGAATGAAAGCGCATTATCTTGACATGGGGAAATTTGAAAAAGGGAAGATAGATCAAGAGTATATTCACTTCCCTCATCCTATACCAGTGTGGTGTGAATTCCTTGTATATGATTGCAATTTGAATCAACAACTCAAAAATAAAGAGAGAATTAATAACTAGTTGGTGGAGCAGATTGATCAAGCAGACGATGATATGTAGAGTCATAATATGTAGATGATAGAGCATGACATATGTCCCTTAAATAAGTAACAATCTCAGTGGAAACATATTCAAGCTCATTGTTTAGAGTGCTAATTTCATATTAAGAAATCAAAGGATTAGCCTTTAGCCTAGGCTCCATGAGCCATTCTAGGGTTTCTTCAATTAGATCTAAATCATGAAAAGTGGAAGGAGGATGAAGAGATGGATTAGGAATTTGATCTACAAATTTACCAACTTGATTATCATTGCATGGAGGCACCCTCATTGGAATTGGAAAAGGAGGAGGACAAGGGACAAAAGCAACAGTAAATCCATCCTTTGAAATCGGAGGTTTCTCATGATTCACAAGAGTTGGGGAAGTAGAAACATCAAGGGGTTCAGGTTTACCGTTCAAAGAGATATGAAACAAACGATGAAAATTTTGTTTTAAGAAATCCAAATCCATATCTTCTTCAGGAAATTCACAAGAAAGGTGAAGGAATCGATCAGAGAAATCCTCAACTGATTCATTAGGCTTCATTCTTAACTAGTTAATTCTTTTAAGAACATCCTAGTAATCATACCTATTGAAGGCTTGATGAAGCTTCTAAAGGAAATGATGAAAAGAATGGATGGAAGCAGATGGTAAGGTATGACACCATCAACTAACTTGACCTTAAAGGGTGAGGTAGAAGATAATACAAGCCACTTATTCACTATCAATTTCGTAATATTCACAAAAGTTTAAGAAAATCAGAAATGTGCTCAGTTATGGACGTTCCATCGTCACCACTAAAATTCAATCAGGAAAAGAGATTAAGAGGACCATCGGGGATTGAAATTTCATCGGGAGATATGTTGGAAAAACACCCTGGGAGTATGATTTTAGGATAAGCAATTAAAATAAGATATTCAAAATAGACTCAACAGGCACAAATTGTCACCTGACCATCCTTCTAGAGCCATTTATTAACGGTGCTAGAAATCCATAAACTAAGGGGGTATCCCTAATGTGAAGTCCTAGTTAGACCTCACACCATTTGGAATAGGATCCCCATCCGAAATATCAGCCCAGTTCCCATATGTTCTTATAGATTTTCCTTGGCTTTAGCTGTTAGCAAGAGAGAGAAGCATGCATCTGCCTTTGCGAAAAGTAAGTGTGTTTGATGAGTGTTCGGTTGTAAATGTGTCAAGTTTCTTCTACTAGGGAGAGAAAAATAAATTGAGCCTCTAATAGAGAGGTAATAGTACCACCCCAGTAGACACACACATGAACACAGACGATCCATCTAACATCTAGCGAAATAGTCCACAAGGACGCAATGATCATTGAAACCATTACAACACATTCTCAACATGATAAGCACTAAAATAACCGAAATAGTTTAACTAATTTAGTACACATGAAGAAAACATGAATCATTAACATTCACAAAACAATCTTACCAATTTTCACGATCCATGCATGAAAATGTGTTGTCCATAAGGCTTCAAGTATTAATTAAAAGTCCCAAGATACATGTATACAACAAACATCACTAGCTCCAATAGTGGAGAATTGGAACCATGAATTCCCCCCCAAAAGTACTAACTTTGTCTCTTTGATGCCTTGTGGGAGAAACCAAGGTGAAAAGTATTTTTCTTGTACTATGAGGTTGTATATATAACAAATGTGGTGATCCTTCATCTCCCTTGTGACTCTTAGGCTACCCTCATGATTGTTCAACTTCTCTATGACGTTTTGACTTCCTACATGAATTTTCACATTACATGAGTGACGCTTGGACTTCCACTTTACATTATATTTCTCCAATATTGAATTACATATTTCACAAAATGATGTGGCACATGATGACTCATGAAATGACACTAGTGATATCGATTACAGGATGACATCGCAATGTCAAGCCAAACTTTTATACCCAAACTTTTATACTTCTTTCTTTTTGTACTATAAAAGATAGATAATGATCTTCTTGTTTGTCCTCCAAATGGCTTAGAGATGAGGAGTCTTCATTGGAACTTGATCTCCAACTATTGTCTCAGTTCAATGTCCCTTTACTTTCTCTTGATTGATTAGCTTGTCTTTACATCTAATGAAGTGTCTTCGGGCATGGTCTCCTTCTCCATCCCCTTCATCATAATATTTTCATGGTATGAGAGAGTATCTACATTTGAAATTCACTCATGACAAGATGCAATAAGTCCGATAAATCCCTAGTCTAAGATGCAACATGATGATCTGCTAATTGAGCCAAATCTGGGTGACAAGTTGAGGGAGAGGCTCAGTGACTTCACAATTTCACAGCTCAGGCAGCCAAGGGTCAAGATTGAGCCTTGAAATTGCATAATGCATAGTTCAGGATTGGACTATGAAAAATATTGTGCAGTTGGTGAGCTCAGCGAGCCAGGTTTAGGGATTGAGCATCGATTTTTATCACTGCACAAATTTGGAAGGCAGAGGAGCCTAGGTGATTGTGTAATTTCATAGTTCAAGAGCTTAGGGTTGAGGCTTGAGCCTTGATACTATGCAATGCACAGTACTGACTGGGAAGGAGAGAGAAATTACACAGTTTTGAAGTGAGAGGCCAAGCTTGAGCACTGTAATTGTGCAGTGCACAATCCTAGAAGGCAAGAACTGCACATTGCACTGTGCCAAGAGGCATGGTTGCAGCTAAATGGATGAGACTACGCAATCCATAGTTTAGGAGGTTTGGATGAGGCTAGGTTGTCTAGTTAGGAAGTTTTCCAAATTTGACTAAGTGTGGGACCCGTGCAACTGATGTGAAAAGTAACAAGACTTGATTGCGATCACACACTTATAACACTTGACAACACAACATAGATCATCCAGAACACATGAGCAACATACTTCCCTCAGTGTGATAGCTTTACAACAACTTACAACAAGTGCGATACCAAAGATCCACTTTGCAACGACTCTTGCGATACAGTTCTTGAAACTTTAGGAATGAGTGTGATACATGTTCACATGGTAAGTACAACTCAGTAATGCAAAGATTACCCCTTGAAACAAGCCAAAACTACATATTACACGATAAGTGACAGTTCTCATGCCAAAGGATGACACTTGTGACATGACAAGAAAAGTTCGAACGACACTTGCGATATGCAAATGACAGTGAAAGAAACACATTCCAGAGAAAAGATAACATGAAACGAAAACAATTAAAGTGAGAGAAAAAAAAATCGACATTCAAAAGCATGAACATGATGCTTGCGAAAGCAAGATTGCACAAAAGTGACAAGTTGCAAAACTCATCGAAATAGAAGCACAAACGCAGCTAGAAGTGAGAGATTGTCAACGTCAGTGCGCACTACCTGTCAACATGGATTAAACATAGTGCAAGCACTATCTTGATAGACTGTGTTAGGCTTATTCGATCATGTGTAAAGAAGGGAACTCATGAATGCATTACATATTGAGCATGTATGAGAAGGTGACTTCGAAACTTACAATCCAAAAGGGAGCTAAAATAATAATTAGAGCTAGAAGTGACTACAGAAAGGTCGATTGCAATATCCATTGTAGAATCTAAAATTCAAGTATAGGCAAAATTTTGGAGGGTGTTTGTCGTAGCGACAATAAATTCCAAGCCTAATTTTTGTCCAAGGTCACCATTTCTTCAGCCATGGAATTTCTCTAGAGTTTTCCATCCTTTGAATCCACTGCCCCCCTAAGAATTCTAGTATCATCATTAATAATAAACAAATAGAAAATTTGAATAGAAGTCAAGTGGAGTATACCTTTATGGCTTCCTTCTTTCTTGAATTGGTCTCCTTAAAACCAGAGTATGGGGTTCTTCTTCTCATGATCCTTGTTCTTCTATAGATTTTGATTCATCGTCATTTATTCAAATTTTAACTTCTCTAGATTTTCCTCCCATGGATGGAATTCTTATTTGATAATATCTTTCAGTTCTCTAGATACCACATCTCGATTGTACACAATATTCTTTGTTTATAGGTTCTAAAGTTTGTAAATTTTTAAACCATATTTATAACCAATAAAGATGCACCTTTCAGGTTTCTATCCAACTTAGTTTTGTTTTCATTTGGAACATGTACATATGCATCACAACCAAATATTGTGAGATGTGTTAGAGATGGTTTCTTACCATTCCATACCTCTTGTGGAGTCTTATCATTCAATGTTGATGAGGGTGATTTATTTACTAGGTAACGTGCAATATCTAATGCATCTACCTAAACTTTCTCTCTTATCGTAGAACCATTGAGCATGCTCCTTGATTTTTTCATCAACATCATGTTAATCCTTTCTACAACTCCATTTTGTTGAGGTTTGTTTGGTATAGTGTTCTGCCATGCTATGCCACACTTCTTACAAAACTATTAAAATTCCTTCTTGCGGAACTCTCCACCATTATGCATCCTTAATACCTTTATTTTCTTCTATGTTTGATTCTCCACCAAAGCCTTACATTATTTAAATATGTCAAATACTTCAAATTTCTTCTTGACGAAATATATTCATGTGTTCAACAAGAAGTCATCTATAAATTAAATGTAGTACATAGATTTACAAAATGATGCAACTAACATAGGTCCAAACACATGACTGTGCACTCATTGTAGTATTCCCTTTTCCCTCTTAACACTAAAGGATAATCTCACCCAATTTTACTTTTTGTATAAACAATTTTCATAGAAATAAAAATCTAGAGAGAAATTAGGCATACCTTCTCCCATACCATTGCCTTGTAATACTCGAGGGCCCTTATCTCCAATTTTTCCCAGTATTTTATGCAAAAACATAATCTTTTCTCTAGAGACTATAAGAATTTCTCCGTCTTATGCTCCACTCTCAGGAATAATGGAAATGTTGCACCATCACTAACAATAATTCATAGTAGCTTATACATAATACAATTGGAACTGCCCTTACAAATACCATTTCTCTTTGAACCATCATGCAAGTATCATTTTCGAACATTGTTTTGACACCCGCATTACTCATATTGCTTACACAAATAAAATTTCTAACTAATCCCAGAATGTGCAGAACACCAAGGAGTGTTCTAATCCTTCCATCCATGTGCTTCAACTTGAATTTTCCTCATCCTATTAGTTTGGTTGTCGAGTCATCTCTTAAGAAAACATCATCACCATCATATTTTTCACACTAACAAAACCACTCCTTATGGGGATTCAGATGAGAGGATGCACATGGGTTGACCAACCATGACTCATGATATACATGTGTACTTGAAGAAGTCAAGTACACATCCCTGCTTCATCTGAGGTGGTTTTTAATTTTAGATAAGGATCATCTTTAGACCCCTTCCCTTTCTCAGAAATTTTAGACCTATAATATTTCTTGTTATTCCCTTCTCTTCCACATCTCCAACACACTTTTACGAAATTTCTTGGAGATTTATATCTTCCTCTAGATTTAGATATTCCACTCGAGGACTTATTCTATTTTTATTCTAGGAGAATCCTCTTACAAACTAGGCATCTCCTCTATGGATTTCCATGTTTTTCCATATCATCTCCTTCGATAAAAAAGGATTGGAATATTTCATAAAAATGTATAGTTGCATTACTACCTACGGCAATGTAACATACCCCCTTACTACCTATAGACCACACTAAGAGTAGAAGGAGGAAGTTACTATGCTATCCCAACCTCCAAAATTTAGTTATTGAAATGGGGTCTAGATTTTTTGACCTTTTTTTCAAAATAATCAAAACCAAAAATAGTCTTCACCATTGTGTTTTCCTCATCGATATCAATTTTACCTCAATCTGACCTTTGGATTAAAAGGTATGTCCATTCAAAAGATTTCCAATAGCCTCTTGTCTTGTCACCAAGAATTGCCATGTGGCACCCATGTGGTGCCCATGTGGCATTCCATATTACTTTCATGTCATCTCCACATGGCTTCTACCATGGCTATGCCTCCTCACCATGTGCAAACCCCTTTTTTCCCTTAGGCATAATATGTGTATATACTACATGCAAACCTCTCCCTTTTACGACACACACACATATACATACGTAATGGGGGCCTCACATGTCACATAATCCTAAACTTAAAACCTTAGGGTAATATAATGGTTACAATGCCTTCTCAATTTCAATGGTTAAGATTTAAAAGTGTACCTCCACTCCCCTTGTTGACATGGCAGTGGGGATCCACTATCATAGTGTCATGGTTCTAAGACCCCTATCTGATTGTTTTGGTGCACCCAAATTTTTTGACAACCATGATTTAATAGAAAACCAATCCTCCCCTTACTAACATGGTGGGGAGGTCCACTATCATGGTTCCCACTCACGGTTTTGAGGCCCCACATTATTGGCTCCAATACATTTAGAATTCTAACAACTATGGTGAAAACATAGACTCCCCCTCCCATTGTTGACATGGTATGGGGGTCCACTATTGGATCTCCATCATTTGTGCT